>CAAKHD010012846.1:22491-36562 GCA_901007705.1 Fistularia tabacaria | reverse complement strand
GAGAACCTCAACATCTTCATCTCTGCCACCTCCAGCTCTACCTCCTGTCTTTTCTTCAGTGCCGCTGTCTCCAAACCATCCAGCATCTCTGCTCTCACCACTGTTTTGTAAACCTTTCCTTTCATTCTAGATGATATTCTTCCATCTCATAGAACCCCTGAAACTTTTCTCCACATTTAACACGAAGGAGTAGCTACATTTATTTTACACTTAGTTACATTTATACTGTTACCGCGACATGCGGCCTTTTGAGGGCAACCGTTACGCTGATGTGGCCCTCGGTGAAAATGACTGACAATATAAGCGGTCCTGTTATTGATCCAGGGGGAATCCGGCTTCCTGCCCAGGGACAGCTGGCACTGGTTCCAGTAGCCATGTGACCCTGAGTACAGGGCAAGTGGTCTAGACAAGTGTTCCCCAACCCCTGGGCCGCAGACCGGTACCGATCCGTGGGCCGATTGGTAGCGGGCCGCACAGAAAGAATACATAAATTACATTGTATTCATTTTTTGATCTGATTCTGAACGATGTTTTATTTTGGAAAATGTTCGGATTCTCTACCGCCGCATCTGTCTACGACTCACTGTTGACGCAGGTCAAGATGCTTTGCTTCGCTCACGTGTCTTACCTACATCCGCCGCCTTCTTAAAGGGGCTGCAGCTAACACATAGAACATTACCGCCAAACTCAAACCTCCAAGCTAGCAAAATGAAGAGAAAACAAAGGTCTTCGGGAAGTTTCTTTGCGCAGGGTAAAAGAGCCGGCGAGGAGACGGAAGAAGAGCCGACGACGTCAAAGAAAAACAAAGCAGCGTCTAACAGCCAATAGCAGGAGTCGGACTTGAAAGTTGGATTTATTGCAACAGGTGGTTCCCACGCAGCAAAGCACGCTCTGCAGAATATGCGGCGACCGGCTCTCTAATGAGGCAATGAAGCCTTCAAAAGGCTTGGAGTCCAAGCATTCTGCATTCTGACGTGTCACAAGGACGCTGCTAATAAAGTTGCACACACAGTGGATTCACCTTCATTATTACATTTAGAAAATACCAGTTTTTATTCCGGTCGTATCATTCGATTTTCTTGTATTTACCCGCCACACCTTAAAGGCCGGTCTGTGAAAATACTGTGTGACATCGAACCGGTCTAGATGATGGATGAATGAATGAATAAAGATTCAAGAGATGAGAGAGTGAATTGTTGTGTGTCCAGAAGACGAGTGAATGACTGAGTGAATAATTGTCAGTCTCCAAAGGTGGCTCTGTGATTGATCCAGGAGGAAATCCCGCTGCCATTGATTCCAGTAGGCCTGTGACCCTGAGTGCAGGCCAAGTGGTCTGGATGATGAATGAATGAATGATTAAACGCGTCAGGAGGTGAACACACTCAGGAGCCATCGAAAGCGCTGTGATTCACACCCGGTTCCGATTTGTTGCATTTGTCCCCCGGCATTTTCCGGCCCGTCCGCCGCCGTGGAAACCCTCGGCTCTCTCATCGCTTACCCTCTCGGAGATGAAGGAACAGGTTTGACCGGCTGCAGATGAGTGGCGAAGTAAAGCGAGGCTTTTAAACGAACAGATGATAGATACGACAGAATGGGATGTGCGAATGCTGCTGACCGCCGACTCGTCTTTACCGCGACGGCGGGGCTAAAGGCTAGAGCACTTGAAGTGATCAGAAGAACCTTGGCGAGAGAATATAAAGTACCTCCCCCTCCATTTTTGACCACCACTGCTTTGTTTTAAAGCCGGGAAAAGGCGGGGATCAGACCGTTTTTTGTTGTTTTTTTTTGGCTTCCAGGTGTGAGCGGGAGTAAAGCTGGCCGACGACGTTAGCAGTCTTATAGATTTACTGCAAACGGCTCTGCGCCACACGGATCTAATAACCCGGGAGCACGGCGTCACATTTGATCCGTGTCGGCCAAACAATTGTGAAGCCTCCCGAACCGCGGGTTATGACACGGGTCGATGTGCCGAGAGTGTTCGACAGCGTCCGTCAGCGCCGCGAGCAGAGCTAAATGCTGCAGCGGCTAACAAGGAAGTGAGCTCTCGTTACCGTTGAGATCACGGACCTGAAATTCAGTCAGGACGATTTGCATGTGATGCTAGGCTACCTCTAACGCCTGACCGGTGCCGCTTCTCGTCATTGCACGTGAAATTTCTATTGTTTAGATTTATTTACAGGCATGAGGTGGACCAACTGGTCCTGGGGTGCGGACAAAACAACCTGGAGCTTAGCCTGCTCAAGACTGTGGAGATGACGGTGGGCTTTAGAAAGAACCCCCCCCAATCATCCTCAACAGAACGGTGTCTCCTGTGGACACCTTTAAGTTCCTGGGAACCACAATTGCCCGGGATCTCAAGTGGAAGTCCCACATAGACTTGGTCAGGAAGCAGGCCCAGCAGAGGTTGTACTTCCTGCGACAGCTGAAGAAGTTCAACCTGCCTCAGGACCTGCTGATCATCTTCTACACCTCCATCATCCACTCTGTCCCGTGTAGATCGATCACTGTCTGGTTTGGATCGCCCGCCGAACAGGACAGGAACAGACTGCAGAGGACAATCGGGTCTGCAGGAAAAGTCATCTGGACCGACATGCCCTCCATTCAGGACTAATACAAGTCCAGAGTCAAGAGACGGGCAGGTAGCATCACTGCAGACCCCTCACACCCTGCACACCAACTGTTTGAACTGCTTCCTTCTGGTAGGCTCTGTTTGCCTGTACATATATTTACAGATCTTGTTCCTTTTGTAAATACATTTTAGTACCTGTTTTTTGTATTTTGTATGTAGCTCCACTGAAGTGAGAAATCAAATTCCTTGTATGGTCACATTTACTTGGCGAATAAAGGTGATTCTGATTTCGCAGTTTTTGTAGTCGGGTGTTTGGATACTTTAATAGACCTCAATGACTGAAATGTAATTTTTAGACTGTTAAAAAAAGAGAAAAATTTCGGACACTTTTGTCACATTGATTGCGAGACGCTTATCTTTGCTAAAGTTGTCGCGGTATTTCGTCACATTTTATCGGGAACGATTTGAAAACCAGAGCGGCGCGTTGCTGCAGCGGTTAGCGCTTCTGCCTCGCAACAAGATGGTCCCTGGTCGATTCCAACGGGCCTTTGTGTGGCGTTAGCATGCTCTCCACGTGTCTGCCTGGGTTTCCTCCGGGTTTTCAGGGTTTCCTCCCGCAGCAAACATGCTGCTCGTTCATTGGAGAGCCTAAATTGCCCGGACCTGCGACGGAGCCAATGATCGGTCTCAATATGACGCGCAAATAGAGAGGTCGAGCGGTTGCGAATCTCCATATGTGTGATCGCCCGGCGACCGCTCCAAGGTGAACCCTGCCGCTCGCTCGAATGGCCGACGGGTTGGGATGGGATCCGACCCCCTGTAATCCTGGGTGGAGGCTAAGCGGAATAGATAATGAATGATTGAACTCAAAACCTCACGATGTAGCGATAACTTGTTAAAGTGATCTTGGCTCCCTCTGCGCGAACCCTCCATGAATAAAACAAAACCTGCAGCACCTGTAAGTGCAGACGGTAAACGGACGAATTCCGGCAGTGACCGGCTCGCCGCGGACAAACATGGGAGCGTCACCTTGCCGCCGCGCCGCCCCCTGCTGTTTGTCGGCTTCCCCTCCCGCTGATTGACGGCGGCGAGGCAGCGGAGGCTGCCGCAGCCAACCGCCCACTTTCAGGGGCACTGCGGGAGGCCGCCGTATTGGCCAGGAGCCCCCGGGTCTGTGCTGGCAGTCTGTCAGACCCATACAGGAAAGCCTCTGATTCTTTTTTAAAAGGGAATCAGAACCGCACGAAACATTGAGATAGTGGGAGATTTTTCTTTCTTCTTTCATGAGCTCTCGTGTCTGATCTTTGCACTCTGAAATTTTCTGGATGAGTGATGTGCGTTGTGCTTTTGATAACCTAAACTTCACTCGGAGCGTTAAAAATAAAACTTTTCCAAAATCGCACTTTTATCAGACAGCGCACGATGAAGGCAGACCTCAGTGTTACTCTGAATCAATCCGTCGGTCATTATCTATATGGTTTATCTTTGGGTTGGAGCCTATCCCTGCTTCCATTGGGCGATAGGCGGGGTCCACCCTGGACCGGCCGCAAACGGAGAATTCTTGTCGAAATCTTCTTGTCGTGGCCACCGGACTTGAATTTCTTCTCTTGAAGACGTTCCACCGCTCATCCCAGAGGCTTCTTCTGTGCTAATGACCTGTGGGGATTTTCCCAATATAACCGCCAGGGTTTTGGATAAATATTATCATTAGCATTTATTAATCCCTCGTGGGGAACATTCGTCCTCTGCATTGAACCCGTCATGGATGAAGCGTGAGCAGCTGCCTGCCGTCTAGCAGCGCCAGGGGAGCAGTTAGGGGTTCAATGTCTTGCTCAACATCCCTTCGGCAGACGAGGAGGAGCGTTGGAACTGAACGAGGAATGTTCACCTCCAGGGACAAACGCTCTCGCCTCCGGAGCCACAACGCCCTTTTCAGCTTCATCTGTTTGATTTATCATTTTTTTTAGACACTGCTAATGGATGCTAATCAGAGTCTGAGTTTCAGTGTTTTTTCTGCGCATAACTTTACGTTTGTATTCTAATAGTCTACACTGACTTTTAGTATCGATAGAAATTGTATCTGCCATTGAAGACGTCAGCCTTTGAAGCGATTGCCTAAATTAATCTGAAATATGAACGAGAAATTGACGCAGGTATGTATCTAATCTCTATCAAATTTGGATGGGAATATCCAAACAAAATATTCAAAAAGAAAATGATCAAGAATATACGGCACATATGACACACAAATTTGTATACTTCTAATCACTTGAAGGGATACCTTTAAGTAAGCAAGAAAATCACCCAACAGGAAAGTTTGATTGTTTGTTTGTTTGTCTGTTTGTAATAATCAGTTCAATTGCAGAACACATATATTGAACAAACTGAATACAAGATGTTAGAAAAGAAAAAAAAAACAAATTAAAAAAATAAAAAATGTGCACCAGAATGAATTTCAGAGAAACACCGAGAAACAATTAAATAGTTTTCGGAACAGTACCCCAAAGAACAGTGAATATATGTCTTGCTTTAGAACACTTCCACACACTAGGAGGAGCCGGGAATCGAACGTTGGGTTCCGGGGACGATCGCTCCACCTCCTGCGCCCCGACGCCCCAAAACCCTGAATTTGGAAACTCGCGAATTGTTAGAAGTGAAGAAGCCTCTGGCTCGGAGGGCTTAAACGTCTTCAAGTGTGGAAATTCATGTCCAGTTGCCACGACAGGAAGATTTGGACAAGAATTCACCGTGACCTGGACGACTGAGAACCTCCACAGACTCATCTGGACACATGCAACCGTTCACCCTCTCCATTCACACGTCTCCGCAATTTAGGGGCTCCGATCAACTTCCTCCGTATTTTTGGACCTTGGGAAGAAACTGGGGAACCCGGACGGAACCCGAGCAGAACCGGAGGCCTCATTGCTGTGAGGCGGAAGCGCCACCCGACCGTCTAATCTGAATCACAAAAAACGGAAATACGTGACAATACACGTGAAAACCAAATCAAAATGTTTCGGTGAAAACCGTGTCGCGGTTCTATGACGACAACACCATGCTTTGAGCAAGAAGACCTGACAAAACAAACCTTAAACCAGCTTGGAAAAATGTCACACAAAAATAAAATGGATATAATCTTGTTTATGTTTCTTAATCCGCTGTCGAATATCCAAACCGCCAAAGGTTTGGTTGATGTTTGAGCTGCTGTTGTGCCGCTACATCACAGTACATTTTCCTAATCGGTTCCAAATGTGGAGATGTTGAGCAGGTACGAGCCTGGCCCCGTTGCTTAGCAGCACTTTGACAGGTTGCGCCGTAGTTGCTGCCTCTGCCCCGTCACCCCGGTGCCTTCGGAGGAGCTTGTTCTCGCTTCTTATCTGCGCCCGACACATACGGGCTAGCAACCGTCGTAGTAGTTGGCGATTTTACTTGGCAAGACGGAAACAAAGCTCAGGGCTGATAAGCAACGTCTCGACAAGGACAACCGCAAGAAGGCTTTTCCGACACCCTGCCTGGGTCTGTTTGATGAGGGTGACACGTTCGGAGGCGAGGGTTTACCTGCTTCTTTGAAAGGATCCTCGCTCTCCTTCTCTTATTTTCTCTGAGACAAAAAAAATAAAAAAATTGTTGGGGGGATAAATGTCAGGCAGAAAGCCAAGAATAAAAGACATTTTTTTTACCATTTGTGTTTTGAACATTTCACCTGCTCGGGGCTGGCGAGAAAGGAAAAACAACTTCGCGGGTAAGATTTAGCTCTTAGCTGGGAGGAAGGAAAGTTCCCTGTGTGTAAAAAAAAAAAAAGGAGTCCAGGTGACTGCTGTGACCTTGAGTCTAAGAGCCCACACTTGTTCTGAGATTTCCCGAGGCATCGGGTATTTGTGCTTTTGCAGCCACGCAAAGATCCAAGAGGGGGCGTCTCAGCAGCTTCAGTCCAATCCTCGGATCAACCCTGATGGAACCGAAGCAACCGGTTGTGATTGGCCGAGTATTTGCGGAACCACAGGAGATCTGCAGCTTGGACTGAAACTTCAGCTTGTCTCAGTTTTGTTAAATTGTGAATAGACGACTGAGCACGCATGCATAAAAACAGGTGCAAAGCTACATGGGGTGCGCTACGAGCATACATCTTCTGCTCCTTGCAGCTGCTCCCTTCAGGGGTCACCGCAGCCAATCATCTTCCTCCATCTTACTATTTTCTCTGTATCCTCCCCTCTCACACCGAATAACTTCATGTCCTCTTTCACTCCGGCCATAAATCTCCCCTCTGGTCTGACTCCAGTCCTCCTGGCCGGCACTTCCAGCCTCAGCATCCCAGATCTTCCCTATCGCTCCTCTATATGTGTCCAAACCATCTCAGTCCGACTTCATCTCCAGGACATCGAACATTGGCTGTCCCGCTGATCGACTAATTCCTGATCTTATCCCTCCTCCTCACTCCCAAAGAGAGCTTCGAACTTCATCTCCAGCTCTGCTTCCTGTCTTCTCCCCAATGCCACTGTCAGTAAACCGAACGACATGGCTGGCCTCACCACCTTCTCGCACATCTTTCCTTTCATTCCGGCTGATACTCTCTGATCACACTTGCGTTACGAGCACGAATACGACTTTAAATATCGGTCCCAGCAATCCGGCCTCCGGTTTTTCTCTCTCTTAAAGACATTTCAGCTCTCATCCTAGACGTTTCTTAGGTCCTGCTAGAGTCTAGTGCAGGGGGTCGGCAACCCGCGGCTCTTTGATCCCTCTGATGCTGCTCCCTGTGGTTTTTGGAAACAATCAACGAGTGTTTAATTAAAATGCATTTTATTTTCGTTCGTTCGTTTTTGTTTGACGATCGGGAGTCCACGGTTCGTAACTCCTGAGGTCGGGGGTCGGCTGTTGGGTCAAAATTGAGATTTCTCTTGATGCTAATTGTTGAGTGTTTTTGCTGAAACAGGGGTTGTTGTGTTGATGTGTATGTCAACACGTGTGCTGTTTTGGGGAACAAAGCTACGGATTTCAGGCACCCGTCCGAGTTGGAACCTGAACGGGAAACAGAAGGGATAATGTGTAGATTGAGTAAAACGAGGGGGGGGGGGTTCGAGCGGTCGTCCTTGGAACCGAACGTTCCTGGTTCGGTTCCCGGTTCGTCCTCGCCTGTCAACGTGCTGTTGAGCAAAACACCGACCCTGTCGACGCCTCCTCTGTCCAGAGACGGTGAATATCGCTGAATTCAATAGTAACTGAATTACCTAAAATCAACTTGTTTGCATTTCAACGTGCTGCGATGGACCTTTGTTTTCCGATAGATAAACAAACTCAACTGAATGTGAGTTGTCAGCGTACAGCTCCATTTGGACGTCTCAAGACCTCATTGTTTGTGCGATTTTGAGTTTCGCTTTCACGGCTCCCCCCGTATTCATCGATTTGTGTTATTTTTTTTTCATTTTTTCGAGACTGTAAAACTGTTTCAACCGTAGCCCTGCTTTCTGGCTTGGTTTATTTTCATGCTATAATCCGTAAATAACTCAAATACAGTCTGTGGAGAAAAATGAGTTTGTCATATTGTGATTCGATACACGCACACAAAAATACAAATATATATATTTATATATATATAGAGAGAGAGAGAAAGATAGATATTGCAGTGATGTCGACTCTGTATTGGTCTGTGAAGAAGGAGCTGAGCCAGAAGGTGAAGCTCACAATTTACCAGAGAATCTACGTTCCTACCCTCACCGATGGTCACCAGCTGTGGGCAGCGACCGATAGAGCGAGAACACGGATACAAGCGGCCGAAATGAGTTTTCTCCGCAGGGCGGCCGGACTCTCCCTTAGAGATAGGGTGAGAAGTTCGGCCGTCCGGGTGGAACTCGGAGTAGAGCCGCTGCTCCTCCGCATAGAGAGGAGTCAGATGAGGTGGCTCTGGCATCTGGTCGGGATGCCTCCCGGACGCCTCCAGAGGGAGGGATGCCGGGCGTGTCCATCTGGAAGGAGACCAAAGGGGAAGACCCAGGACACGCTGGAGAGACTATGTCTCCAGGCTGGCCTGGGAGCGACTCGGAGTCCCCCCCAGAAGAGCTGGACCATGTGGCCGGGGAGAGGGAAGTCTGGGCCTCCCTGCTCCGGCTGCTGCCCCGGCGACCTGACTTTGGATAGGCGTCAGAAGATTGGATGGATGGATGGATGGAAATATATATATTCATATATAGATATATTTTTGCGGTCACTCAGCCTCACTGTAACATGAAAGGAAATTGTTAAAAAATACTAACAGCCTATTTTCCTTTGTGTGATTCCTGTGACTCCACCAGACGACATGCTGTTTGCGCGGGGGAACATCTTATTTTTTGATCATTTCTTGAAAGCGAATCCGCCGTTTGTGCATTCGTTTACGACGGGCTTGACTTTTAATGCGCCGCCGTTATGTCCACATGGGAAATGTGTCCGCAAATTGCCAGCTCCTGCCGACGGTAGCAAACAAGCCCAGAAGACCTTGACCTGGACATTGTGTCTGCTCAGTGACGACGTGATGATGCACTATGACAGTGCATTAATCCCGTTTTGCCCAACTTTCATTTTTTATTAGATTCTGTTCGCGCCGCAAACAACAAGCGTCGCCCTCGCAGCTGAAGAACAGCCTCCTCATTTTCATTTAATTAAGGCCCGGCCAGGGTCGTCTGGAACATGTTGATTTGTTGCGACGCGCAAACACGACACGCAACAACAGCCGAGACCCTTGCAGAAAAAAAAGAAAAAGAAAAAGAAAAGCAAACATCTCTGGAAATGAGAAAACTTTCAAAGTTCAAAAGCGCAGCATTTTGTCATCTGGCGATACGAGCCAGATGTGCAGAGCGGTGAGAGATGAGGCGTGCAGCTAATCTCACTTAAGACGTCCTCATCGTTTTCCGTGTTTATGAACATGTTGATGAATAATGTGGTGTGAAATGTCAAGCTCTCAGCTTTGATGGCTGTCTTTAAAAAGGGACTCGGAGCGAGCCGTGAGTGGGAGGATAGATTTATCCCTTTGAAGAACCGAGCGGCTCCTCCCGTTGGCACCGTTTGGAATTTTAAACCTAGCAAAAAGTACCGTTTAATGAATTGCTATTACCTCCGCCAAGGTTATTTCCTCCACCGGGGCTGTTTGTTGTGTTTGCGGAATGATGGATATGGCGTCGGGCTGGGGTTCATGAAACTCAGCGGGGAGACGGCATGAGCGCCCAATACATTTGGGAGGGATACGTAGATCATTTGCGCTTTCACCGGAAAGCTTTAGCCTGAATATTAACATGCCTAGTCAAAAGGTTAAACTATTTTCTGCCCCCATCGCCACGGCGATCACTCATCATTTGGGATGTAACGGGTCATTTATGCTCCACGTTAAATAAGCATACGAACGGAGCCTTCTGTTCATTTCCTGCGTGATTCTGTTTGCGTCGGGAGAGTTTGCAGACGCGTAGCCTAATGCAGTAAATGGAGCAGAACCACTGGAAGTCATGGGGAGCAGCTCACCATGTCACTGTCACCGTTGTTTGCTATTGTTATTATCATATGTTATCGTCTGAAATGGAACTTGAAACGTGGAACTGCCCCCTAGTGGATGCATCGCTTAACAGCCGTGGCAATGTAGAGTACGCGTTGGTGGTATGTGGACAGTGACGCTTGACGAGGTAGTGTATGGACGCACCTATGTCTGTTTGTGATGTGAGCATAAATGAGCTTTAACTCTATGTTTTCGGGGGCTTGCAGCCGCGTAGCCTAATGCAGGAAATGGAGCGGTACCGGCGGAGTTCAGCAATGGCAGTGCTGCGCGGTATGCTTAGGTGCGACCAGAGAAGTGAACAGAGAACAAGAAGACAACCCGGCATTGGTAGAACCAGGATTGCCGCGATGCGTTTAATGGCCGCGTGGACCGCTGCCGTCTACTGTGCTTCCTCTTTTGATGTCTCGTTCTTAGAATGTACGCGATCGCCCGCTCCCCCTCCATCGCCATGTTTGTTATCGTCTGAAACGGAAAGCAAAATTCAGAACGTGGAAGAGAACTCTGCCCTCTAGTGGATTTATTGTGTAACAGCCATGGAAAGGTAAAATAAACCCTTGGCAACATTTGAAATGGACATACTTGTTTACGTACAAAACGTGAGCATAAATTAGCTTGAACTGCGTAGCCAAACGCGGCAAAGGGAGCAGTACTACCAGGAAATCTTGAGGGGCAGTGTTGCGCAGCAGAGACGTGCAGTCAGGGGAGGCAGCGTTTGCGTTTGCGCATACGTTTGCGCTTGTGTTTGCGCAGGCGCTTGCGTACGCGCTTGCGCGCTGCCTCCCCTGCCTCCTCTGACTGGGGAGGCAAACGCGAACGCAAACGTTGCCTCCCTTGCCCCGCCTGACCTCCCTGTTGCGCAGGATGCTCAGGTGACAAATGCGAGGGAACAGATGAGAAGACAATTTTGTCCATTATCACCAGCTGCTCCGCCGTCGCCGTGGTTGTTATTGTCTGAAATGGAACGTGGCGAGAGTGAACGCTACGCTGCCCTCTCGCGGATGTATTGCGTAACAACCACCACAACCCAGAGCACGCTGAATGCCTTTTGCTGCCTGGATTCATTCGGGTCTGGGTTGGTTCAGATGGAACAGCGCTTTTGCGGGTAGCGGAAAATTCCCCCCACCGATAAATGAGTATTTGAATATCTATCGATCAATTAATGAAACTTAACTTATGTAGAACATTTGCCACAAATAAAATGCGATCAAAGCATCTCGCACGCATGAGAGTGTGAACAGGAAAGTGAATTACAAAACAGGGATAAATCTAATCTTTAAATTAATATCAATGATAACAATGATAATAATAATAATGATGATAATACCAACAAGCATTAAAATATAAATGTAAAAACTATTATTTAAAAACGCTTAGGACATTTTTTCTCGTGGACACGAGATTGTGGCCACGTCCTTCTGGAAGGTTAAAGAAGCAACGGCTAACTTGCCGCGTATGAAACAAAAATGGCATTTTTGTGTATTTTTTGGGTCGGAAATTTTCCGTTTCGCGTTTCCTGGTTCAGATTTTTAACTTCCTTGTTTTCTCACCCCGACTCTTTGAACGTGGTTTTTGAGCAGATTGCGAGTCGGTCCCGCCTCCGTGGCCCCTGTGTGTTCCAGTTCCAAGCGGGACTGAGTAAAAAGGACGGCTGCTAACCTGCTAAAGTACAATAAAACGAGGCGTTGGGCTTTTTCCTTTGTCTTGTCCGCTGTTTCCGCCAAACTAACCGCGGTTATAATTCGCGCAATTATTCCCGCTTTTCCTCACGGAGGAGGAAACCCATGCAGAAACAGTGTGAACGCGCCAACTCCGCAGGGAACGGCCACCGGTTGGAATCACGCCGGTGACCTTTTTTACTGTCTTCTTGCCAAGGACACGATGCATTTGAAGAATGCTCAACAGCGTGCGCTTCGCTCGACGCACGTCAAGCTTCTCGTCTCGTTTCGTCTCTTTGTTTTCCGCGTCGCCGGTTCCGAGAGGCGAGGTGCACTTTCGCGGCGGAGACACAAAGGGCGACGCCTTTCGTGAAAAGAAACGAATGGGTCGGCATTCATTATTAAAGGAGGTATCAGGGCACTTGGTGGTAGCGGGAGAAAAAGCAGCGCAGCGCATACATCTGGCAATCCTCCACCGAGGTGATGAAAGGTCGCGTCGCCTTGATTGCTTATTAAAGCCTCTTTACCTTTTTCCAAGGCCATCTGTATCCACTTGACTTTTTCCGTCCTTTGCGTTCCATTTAAGCCCCTCGACCGCTTCGCCGCGTTTGTTTCGGCGAGCGAAAAACACGCACGTCCCCGACGAGCATTTCTCTCTCTTTATTCTTTATTATCCCGCCGTCACCTTTCATCGATTTGCTGCACACTGTGAATTTTCAGGCACTTACTTTGATACTTTTTAAGCGGAAATAAAAGCCTCCTCTCCGGGCTACTCCTCGTCCGTTGCAGTTTAGCCCATTATAACGGCGTCAATATGATTGGGATGTCAAATGAGATGGTTATTTCTGTATGTTTGATCCGACTTCTCACACTCTGTCGGCTCTCCCTGGTTCCTCCCACAGTCCAAACGGACATCAGACTAAATTGTGCATAACTTAGTATCTAAATATTACTTTGCTGTTTTACTAGAATCAATTATATTGCCATTTAGTTAATTTATTATTCATCTTCTAACAATGTTAGTATCTTATTAATCAACTTGACTTATTTATGTATTTATTTTAGATTTTTATGATTTTCCCAACTATTAATTCTGATTTTTTTTTTTCAGTTTTGATACATGCTCTGATGCAATTTTTATGCGGATCATGATTATCTATTTTCTAAAAAAAAGCTTTTGTAAAACATAGTTTTTATATTTATATTTTCATGATTTTTGGTATCATTATTAATATTATTATCGTATTTATTGACATTCACTATTTTTCCCTGCTGTAATTCACTTTCTCGGTCACGATCTCACACGTGCGAGAGGCTTTAAATCGCATTTTATCGGCGGTAAATGTTCTACATGAGTTAAATTTCCTGAATCGATCGATCGATATTTAAATATATGTATTTATCGGGGAGGGGCGGGGGGGTGTCTACCGCCTGCAAAAACGTTATCCCATCTGGGCGTCCCTGGACCCGAACGGATCCAGGCAGCGACACGGCACGGCAAAAAGCATTCGGCGGTTGTAATAAAACGTAACGGGAGCATAAACCACCGGCTGAAAAGGGTTATTTCCAAAACTAATTTATCTTTAATCACCGACCGAGGCTCAATTCCGGCCTGACGGTTTCACACACGCAGGGTCGACACCTGTTATCCCTCCCCCTCTCCACTCCGTCTGCAGCTTTTTATTAAAGAGGGGTGCTGCTATTACCGCCGCTCGCAACCCCCTCCGATCCGCGAAGACGATGCGATTAATTCGAGGGGAGGGGAAAAAAAAAAAAAAAGGTTCATAAACGCCGGGAAATCACCAAGAATTTAGCATCTCTCCAATGAGGGCGAGGCTGCAGAACCTCGACGGAGATGCAAGGCACGGAGTCGGAGCCGCCGGAGCTATTAGCGAAATCCTCCGCGCCGCAATTTCCCCCCTCTGACATCTATCTTAAGCTGAAGTCAGATTCAATCTCTGCCGACAGCCGGGGACAAAGGCGGCAACAAAGACCGGGGAGACGGAGACAAACAGAGTGTGAACGGCCGGGTTTTCATTAAGCGTTAATGAGAGGAAGTGAGAGCTCAGCTTGGTTCCATTTAACTCCGGCCCGTTAACGCCGTTCGGCTCCAGAGGACGTGTCGCAGGGACTCTGGAGGGAAGGCGGGGACGCGGAGGGGGGAGCGCGGGTCCGATGTTTACCGGGCTTTTTTTTTTTTTTTTTTTTTTTGCACATCTCGCGCGAAGCAAAACTTTGAGACGGAGAGAAAAAGGGAGTTAAACAACCCCCCCCCCCCCCCGCCAAACCCCCCCCGCCCACACTTAAAACCTAAAAATAAACGGGGGG
>CAAKHD010012846.1:10296-22471 GCA_901007705.1 Fistularia tabacaria | reverse complement strand
GGGGGGGGTGGGGGGGGAGGGGGGGGGGGGGGGGGGGGGGGGGGGGGGGCGGTGTTGTGGGGGGGTTTTTTTTTTTTTTTTTTTTTTTGCACATCTCGCGCGAAGCAAAGCTTTGAGACGGAGAGAGAGAGGGAGTTAAACAACCCTCCCCCCCCCGAGCCAAACCCCCGCCGGCACATCTGAAGACTAGAAATCAAACGGCGGGAAACGCCAGGAACTTTTCCGATTTCACATCAGTTTCATCACATCCGGGTTTAAGTGCGAAGACTTTTAAGCTTCGTGAAAATGTTAAAAAAATTTGGAACTAAATGAAGTAATAAAAAAAAACAAAAAAAAAACGCTTCTTTCCTCGAATCGAATGGATTCGGGGGTGAAACCAAATGCAGTAACTGTCGACAGCAGCATTATCAAGTAGGTGCGTGCTGCAGGCAAGCACATGCTAATGCTGGGAAGCTAATTTAACCCTTCGCCGGGCTCGCTCGGAAAATCAAAAAACAACTGGAAAAATCCTTTCTTTTCTTTTCCGATCATGCATCGACACTTCCTTCCTTCCAGACACCCCCTCCCCTCCTCCTTCCTCAAATGTAAGTTTCTAAATGAGGTGACATAAATGTGACTGACATGCGCGGCTGTGGATTTTAATACACATAATTAGCAATAACAAAACTAACTGACAGAAATATGCAGAATCATGTCATTCCATTGGAGCTCATTTCTTGCATATTCATCTATAACATTATTTATTCATTCATTAACTTATTATGTGTCATGTTATCCTTCACTCAGGTGGAGCCATTCACCATCGAGACATACGACCTTGTAAACAGCTGTGCTTTTTCAATTCAACGTTTCTTGATCAATGGAGTGAGATCTTGAATCGGTTCACTGTCCGATTACCAATGGATTGTTTTGAAAATATCATTTATTAGCTATTCAGATTATCCCGCGCTCAGGATCACGGGGAGGCCGGAGCCTGGAGGCGAGCTTCACCGGGACCTCATGCTGTCGCCTTCTTAGAATACAAACCCAGGTCATTGTTTTGACAGAAAAGATTTTTTTTTTTGCCTGAATCAATTGCCTTATTCAACATGCGGCTCATTTTTTTTTTTGTGTTTCCAAAAAACGTAGGCGAGTTTGGATGGATCGATCACCGGGCCACTCGGAGAGACGCAAACCGTTCACTCAGTCATTCGCACGGCTGTGCAGTTTAGGATCCCGAATGAACTTACCACATATTTTTGGACTGTGGGAAAGAATAATAATTATTTTCTAGTAGTTTTATTCTTTACATGTATAGACACTTCAAACATACTGGATACAACAGCTGATGAAAAAGTTCGGTCGGGGCAAAGGAGGGTCGCCAGGGTTCTGCACAACACGTTTAAAACAATTTTGCCACGGCTTACGAGATCGAAACGCACAAAAACGTTAAACTGACTGGTTAATGAAAGTGTTTCTCTTTGCGTCACCCTCTCTAAGAAATACCAGCCGCCGTGCTCGTGTGCTTCTCACCCGACCTCCGACACCGCCCCGTAAATGGGCGTCGGCGGGCGGCTAATGAGCTGGTTTCCGTAGCAATCGGTTGTGTAAACGAGGCGGGAGCGGAGGGGGAAAAAAAAAAAAAAAATGAAACAATACTTGAAATTTTATGGAGTAATCGAAGTCTCAAGCAACTGTGCCTCAAATGCACTTTGGCGTTTTCGGTTGTTGAACGAGGTGCTTTTGCGCGGATCCTCTGACTTTGTATCCTGTACCTGGAGAGACGCTTTGATCGCCTACAATACGTCTCCGCGAAGGAAAACGAAACGGAGGCATCGAGCGGAAGGAGCGCTATTTTGTTGGGAGTCTCCGCGGTGGCGAAAGAGATCAATTGGGCTAGCGGCGCTGTTTTTGGAAGCAGGCAAGGTTGAAAAAGAAAGAAAAATCTATGACAAGAGCCCATCAGACCGCACTCGGTCTCACGGCTTCCATTGTTGAGCTCTGATAACGCAGTCATTATTTACAGCCGTCAGGTGCCATTCTTACTATTTATGCCCACAAAGGGATTTGATTGATCAAACAACAGCCCCAAATTGTATCTGCATTACTTATCTGACACTCAGAATACTAAATGCCCTAAAAGGCGCTTTCGGACGGGAAAAAGTCTGAGAGCACGGTTCTGAGAAATGCCCAACATGAACTTTTTTCGTTTTGCAATCGCACAGGCAGGAAGGGACCCCGGTAAGGGCCGGTATGACCCAAGCGTCTATGGCTTGTACCTTCACTTGCAGAAAAGGAAGAGAACTAGGACAACATGGAGAGCAAAGCAGACGCAGCTTTCATGTTCTGCACGGCAGGAATAAAAACCAGCTAAACGAGCTAAACGGGTAGTACTGGGTTTCATTTCTCCCTGCACTGCGTCGCCCTTCCCTAACTCCGGACTTATTATTAAGTGCGGACACAAAATTACGAGGGGGATCTGGGAAGCAAAATTTTGTCAACATATTTTTGGGAGCCACAAGTTGTTTGAGGGAATTTCTCAAGGATTCCTCACATTCGTCACTTCATATTTATTTTGGCCAAAATGGCCGAGACCCGGAAACCCCTGTGAGGCACGGCAGGCCAGAAGAGCTCGGACCTCTCCGTCGGCCCATTTCTCAGCGGTTCTTTGCCGCCAGAAAACAGCTGACCGGCGACGGTAATATTGTGGCGAGCCGGGGTTTCGCAAAAATGTCGAGCGGAGTGGAGGAGGAATGCGCTTTAGAACAGGGTTTCTTTCAGCAACCAGCGAATGGGGAAAACCCAAGTGGCGGCATTTGCCGACGCCAACAGTTACACCAAGGGTGCGACTCCCCTTATGACAACTAACGGAGCAGGTTGGTGTAACACAACAGAAACCTTTCACATGACGGAGTTCTCAAACCCAGAACCACGAGAGACTCCCAAAGGTCCTGATAGCCGCAAGGGATTTGGGTTTCCGCCGACCAGTCTTCCCACCACAAGCTAAAATATGTTTTTAAATAAATGGCGCTCCGTGGTACGCAAGAAGTATCTGGTACTGGGCGTGGCCCATGACTCCCACCGAGAGCCCGAGCCTGAATGAGTTCCTATGGAACCGTAAAAAGACCCTGCCTGGGAGTGGGAGCAAAAATGATGTCCTGGTTCCGATGCACCGAAAAACGTTTCCTGAAAAGGTTCCGGGACCTCCGAAAAAAGTTCCCGCAAAAGCAGTTTGTCGTAAGATGACGTTTGTCTCCGTTTCTGTGGCTATTTCCATGTGTGGGAAGGATGTCGGTTGTGGTTCCGAGCGTGACAACAAACAGCCGCAGCGCCGCTTCCCTCCGTGACCGATTTTTCAAACGTATTTATAAACAGGGGGACATACATGAAACGTCTCCGTCCCGCCCGCCCGATGTGACCGACGTGGAAAAAAAAAAAATCCAAACATATTTTACTCCACGATACATTTTTCCAGCGAAGCTCAGGCTGACCCTGACGAGTCCTCGTTATTCGGTTAGACCTGCTCGACTCGGTTCTGTTTGCCGGAGTTGATGTAATCCCCCCCACCACCTCCCAACGAGTTGTTTGTGCGGACAAACAAACTCGGGTGTGAAAACACCTGAAGGCTACGGTGGTTTTCCCCCCGGGTGAAACCCGCAGCACAGAGGCCTCTCTCCAACACCAAAACCCCTTCCATCCCTTCTCACCTCCACTGACCCGCCTGTTTAATTTCACCCGTCCGCCGTTGACGGCGGTCACCAATGGCAACCTCCGTCTGCAATTACCGCTGACAGCTTGACGCCCGCTTTCCCGCGCGTGGAATTTTTGACCTTCACTGTGAGATGGGAGTTACACCATGCCGACAGAGTTGCCGGAGAGGAGGGTTGTTGTTTTTTTTGAATGATTTGTTCATTCCCAATCTTCGCAATTACATTTAGTGTCAGGTAGATATTGCAGTTTTTATTGATTATGGTATTGTTTTATGCCTTGTTGATTATTGTACGTTTTTTTGAGGCTATTAATGGCCAAGGACTGCAGATGTAAATTAGCTGTAGCTCACGCAGGTCTCTTCTTTTTAAGATTAATGTTTTCTGCACACTGTCCTTGTTTAAATAAACTAAAAAACGATTAAAATTAAAGAAAGAACAGCTAATTAGATCTAATGAGTGATTGGTTGTTTGTTTCTATATGTGGCCCCGCCTCCCGCCCAATAGCGGCTGAGCTAGGCTCCAGCCCTTGGTGACCCCCCAAATATAAGCCGTATTTGTAAGTATTTTGAATTTTAAGGGCGGCACGGCGCCGCGGTGGTTCGCGCTTTCGCTTCCCAGCGACGTCCCCGGTCCTTGCTGGGGGCGGAGCCTCCATGTTCTCCCCGTGTCTGCGTGTTTCTTCTGGCTCCTCCCTGGTTCTCCGTTACCCTCCAACAGTCCACAAACATGCAGGAGGTTCATTGGAGACCCTAAACCGCCCCATATGTATGGGTGACCGGTCTCCATATGTGGCCCCTGCGATCCACTGGCGACCAACGGGATTCGGTCGCCCCTTGTGGTCAAAAGAGGCACTGCAGGCCCCTCATCTAAAATACTAACTTTTCGACTGAAAAGTCATGATAGTCTACCGGCGAGCGGTCGACGGCGAACCCCGTCTCTCGCCAAATGACAGCCGGGATCGGCTCCGGGAACCCCGCGACCCTCTGGGCAGGATAAGCTATGTCGCTAATGAATGAATGAAGTAATTAGAAGTTGATAACAAGAATATTCATATTGATGCCAACCGAGAATCAGTTAAGGAGGAGGGCTAGAGATGAATTTCATGATGAAACATCATTCATTCAACAAGGTTTGGTAGATGGTCTCCACCCCCGCTGTGGTGGCATTCACACACACACGCACGCGCACACACACACACACACACACACACACACACACACACACACACACACACACACACACACACACATACTCGTATAGCGATGACGAACCCCCCCCAAACTGAGTCTAGCTGTAACAGCGAAAAATATAAAAACAAAATCTATAAAAAAATATACACAATGGATCTTATGGGCGCAGCCCTTTTGGTTCCGAATGGAAAAACGCTGATAAATAAATAAAATTAAAAATAAAAGATAAAAAGAACTCAGATAAAACTAAAATAACGAAGTCAATTAAAAGGAAATTGCCGTAATTTCAGGACTTAAAGCCGCTTCTTTTTTCACTGAAAACAACGATGCGGCTGATTTATGGATTTATGGATGTTTTTGAGCTTTCAGAGGTGGAAAAAAAAGCAGATGGCCGGAGCTTGAAAAGGTTCTTGAAGAGCGGGCGAACGCACAGAGAGACAGACGGCCGAGGTGTTTCCACCGCTGCTCAATTCCCACACTGAAGAAGACGACTTTTTAACGGTTTTATTGCGCAGGAGGAAGACGAAGGTAGCGATCAGGGCAAAGGATAGAAATTGGATGGATGGACTTTTCCTTGTGTGATTTATTCATAATCTTTTTTTTAATCAGCTGTGTTACCGGCACCGCTGGGAAATAAAAAAAGCATTTCCGGTACGTATTTGTGGATGTTACCGGTGTGTATTTAATTAAAAAATAAAAAAATGTAATGTTTCCGTGTAACTTCTTTCTGTGTAAATATCCCATGTGGACGCCTGCGGCTTCTATATGTACAAAAAAAGTTATTTGTTCATTTTTAGCCGGTACAGCTTATATTCAGGTGCGCTCAATAGTCGGGAAATTGCGGTTATTTGGCAAACATTTACCAAATACTGGCACTTCTTATATTCAGTAACCATGGAAACGGAGTCTCACCTGTCCTTGCCGGTTTCCTTCTTGAAGAGTTCATCGAACTGCAGCATCTTCTGCCAGGAGATGATGTAGACCTTGAGTTTGGGCAGCACCTGGTTCATCAGCCTCAGGTTGTTGTAGACCAGGCCCTTCCCGTCGCGCCGCATGTAGTTGCTGGGACCCCAGAAGATGAAGACGGTGTCCTGGCTGGCGTTGAGCAGCTCGTGGCGGCTCCTCAGGACCCTCTGCATGCTGGAGTGGGCGATGACCCGCAGGGAGGTGCGGCGGCCGACGTCCAGGGCGTAACCCCTGGCGGTGGGCGCGTCGTTCATGCGGATGACGCACTCGGCCTGGTCGATCTCCGCCCCGCGGCCGCCGGCGATCAGGTGCCCCGAGCTGGTCACCAGGGAGCACGTCTGGCAGTGCATCTTCAGAGGCTGAGCAGGTGAAAAAAAGAAGAAGAAGAAGAAGAAGAAGAAGAAGAAGAAGAAGAAGGTATAAATCCTTTCGCATACAACTCCGCCCCGCAGTGAGGAGGAATATGTGGCCCCCTAATCCCTCGTGGAGGCACCTGAAGCACTTCTTGCAGATTTTTTCGACTTCCCTCCGCACACTCGAATCTTCCTCCCGTCGTCAGAAATACCCAGGAAGTTGTGTTTATCCCTGGGTTTACACAGAAATATGCAAAGCGGCGAGGAACGCGCACCGAGGGGAATCTTTTGGTGTAAAGCTTTCCGCGGCGTGTTTGAGGTCGAAAACACCAGGCTGACAAATGTTTAGAGACAGAGGCTGCTGGGTTTGTAGCCTGTCATGTTGCCGTGCGATTGGTAGGAACCCCGGAGGCCTGAAAAGGATTCACCTTAAATCATCCTTCCCGTTTTGCAGTGAGTTGTTTTTTTTTTTTTACTGGAGCCATTTTCCTGCGAGAAATTGTTATTGCTCTCTTCTTGTGTACAGATAAATATATATACATATATATATATATATTTAGACACTTGAAAAAATCACCAAGTTTTGATTCGCAAATGAATTAACAAATAAATAAGCGGTGGGATTAAGACTCGCTGTAAAAATTATTTCAAAAATTTGGCACAAAGTGAATCATTTTATTATCATGAATAGTTTTTGTTTGCTCGCATTAACAAAACTTACTGCATTGAATGTTCAGGTTCGTTTTAGTTTGTGTCACTTACATTCGGACATATTTGCTGTTGCGGAGTGAATTGTATCGTATAATTATGGATCTCTTTCTAATCCTCATTTTCTGTCCAATGGGGGAAACGAATAAGAAGTCATTTTAAACAAATTCCAATTCACTTTTCTATAGTCATCTGTTGCAAATTGCTGCGAGGCAAGAGAGATGTTTTTCCAGATCATTATTATTATTATTATTATTATTATTATTATTATTATTATTATTATTATTATTATTATTATTATTATTATTATTATTATTATTATTATTATTATTATGTATTAGTAGTAGTGGTTTTAATATTATTATCATGATCATTTTTTTATTTATTTTTTTATTTTCCCTCTAATGTTGCTGCTGCAATGCCTGAATTTCCCCTATGGGGATCGATGAAGTATTATCCTATCATTATTATTAGGGCAGCATGGTGGCGCAGTGGTGAGCTTCACAGAACGAGGAGGTCCCTGGTCGATTCCGACCGCGGGCCTTTCTGAGTCTGAGTCTCCACGTTCTCCTGGTGTCTGCATGGGTTTCCTCCAGCAGTCCTAAATCATGGAGTAGGTTCGTTGGAGGCCCTAAATTGCCCGGATGTGTGAATGTGGGAGCGAGTTGTTGGACATCTCTATATGCCGACGGAGGCTCCCAGTTCTTCCGGGTCATCCTCGAGCGAGTGAATGGTTGCATTGCTTTGTGTGCGGCCCCGTGAGCCACCCAGGGTGAACCCCACCTCTGGCCCAATGGCAGCTTGGATAGGCTGCGGCACCCCCGCGACCCTCCGTGCAGGATAAGCGGTATAGATGAATGAATGAATAATATTATCATTATCATTTTATTATTTTTGATGGGTGGATTGCACTACTTCTTTTGACCACAAGGGGCAGCCAAAACCCATCTTCTACAGTCTAAAAGATTAAGCAGATTGAAATCTAAATCATATTAAAATAATCGTAGCATTATTATTTCATTATTTCATTTTTTTTAATATTATTTTGGCTTGCACTGCCTCTTTTGACCACAAGGGGCAACCCAAGGTTCATCTTCTACAGTCTAACAGATTGAAGCAGAATAAATAAGAATCAGCTTCATTGGCCAAGTACGTTCGCACGTGCAAGGGATCCGGCTCGTTCACGGCTCAACCTCACTGATGTGAAGGCAAAAAGCGACCGGACAATTGGACATTTTGCACTGAACCATATACAAAGTGCAATGTAGTTTAGTCGTGAGTAAAGTGATGAGCCAGGTCGTGCTAAGAGATAGATAAAATAGGGATGTAAATGTTTTGGTATGTATATACCAGAGGTGTCAAAGTCATTTTCACAGAGGGCCGCAGCAGCATAATGGTTGCCCTTAAAGGGCCACACGTATGGGTGACAGTATAAATGTACCTAAATGTAATATAAAATAAATGTAACTACTCCTTCATGTTAAATAAATTAATTTATGACTCATTCAAATCCAAAATGTTTCATTTGCATTTGCATAGATGTGAAAAACTTGACACATTCTGAACACATTCTGCTGCCATCGTGGTTTGGCTTTTAATTCTCGGACAATTTTGATGTTTTTCTGGAATGCTAACTTTGGCATACTTAGCTCCGTGTTTGGTGTCAGAGCGCCGACGTAGATTGTACTCTTTGACCACCGTCGCTGCCTCACAACACAAAACACGTACTCGTTTTTTCTCCTGGAAGCACAAACATGTGTTCGCCTTCCCATCTCTCTTGAAACATTCTTCCATCTGCATCGACTTTTCTCTTCCCGGACATTTAGGGATCATTTTATTTCTCAATTCCACTTGTTGAAAATCACATTGATGTGGATCCACCGCAACCTAATGGCAGGATGCCGTCACTTTGCGCGTCACATGATCGGCATGAATTGTGGGAAATGTAGTTCATGGTCAATGCACGCGTTTGACTTATTTATTTTAAGACAATCACACCTTTTAAGACGTTCTCGCGGGCCACATAGAATGACTTGGCGGACCACATTTGGCCCGCGGACCTTGAGTTTGACACATGTGGTCTAAACTGTTTACAGCAGGGAACGTTAATCACAGCCTGAGCTGTTCTGTGACATGAGATGATGAAAACTCTGCATTTTGATGAAGGTGTAATCTGTGTTGAGGAGGTGATGATCGGGTACAGATGTTATTGTTAGTGTACGACCCGTTGTGTGTGAGGTGCCCGGGGGATTCGTGTGATTTATTCTCCGTTTTTATCATCAAACAACAAACAATAAATACAGCATTGCCGACAAAACGAGTATAATAATAATGATAACCAAAAGAAAACTCCCCGCTCGCCTTTCGAGTGATAAAACATGTCGATTTGCATAAAATTATTGCAATCCCGTTTTTCACTTGAATAAAAAAAAAAAAATTACCATTGTCTACATTTTCTCTCCCCTTTCTTTTTTCTTTCAAAACTTTCCTTCATAATTGAATATTATGAATGAAAACAAACAGGAGAATTAAATGCAAAAAGAAAGAAGAACTTAAATCCGACGGAGCCACTGATCTTAATATCTTCAGTCTTGACTCCAGACTTGATGAATGGTTGTTGAAAAAGGCATTGGATACACACACACACACACACACACACACACACACACACACACACACACACGCACAGGCAGAAGCGCCTCGATTGACTCTTTTCTTCCGATTCTCCAAACGTGAAATATATTCTAACGCGCGGCCTCTTTTTGTCAACAAACACCGTCATCCGCCTGCGTTTGTAAATCACTTTTTGGGCACGTTTGGCGTCACGCTGGCCCGCGCACGGAATCGTCCCCCCCGTAGGCGTTTCTCCGACACCCCGCCGCCCGAAAACAGACGATCAATAATATGCAAAGCGGAGTCCTCCATCGTGCCCTGAAATAGCTCCCGAATAGAGATATCCTACTTATTTCGACACTTATAGCCGTAATGCAATTATAGCCGCGGCTAAATTTACATTCTCACGGTGGACTCATGACAGAAGCGGAACAAATGATAACAGCTGGATGTGTGTGCGAGCGTTTTTCCGAGGGCGGTTGGGCGGGTGATGTGTCATTATCACCCCGCTGACTTTGACTTATTACCCGGTTACGACTGCTTCATCTGCTTAACGAGACCTTGCGAGGAGGGCGGAGGAAGGAGGGCAAAACGGCAGAGGGGCGATAAAAAAAAAAAAAAAAAAAAAAGCCGTATATCCGACGAAACGTAGCGCTAACGAGGTCCTGGTGGGTTTTTTTTCCGGCGCGGCGTGCATCCGTCCGTTCCCCGCCCTCCGCCCCCGTCTCCCACCTGGCAGCGCGCGTTGACAGCCAATCTGGCGGCCCGAGATGCAACGGCGGCGGAGCAGGTCAGAAATCCCATTTTCATCCGTGGGAGGGGGTATTTAAGTGCTCCGCGGACCCGGTTCTCTCTTGCTCTGTTCGAAAAAGAGAATTTAAGTGGGCTGCGCCGGCCAGAATTGGCCTCTTCGGGGAACCCAGTCAGGCTATTACTGAGAAATACTCTGGATGGGCTGGACAAGGCTCTCCATTTCAGCCGGAATTACGTGACCATTCCAATATGGTGGCTTGGCTTGAGGTAATGGAGTCGCGGCCGGACTCCTCCCGACTCGCTTCCGGTAGAATTTATCCGCCGTGTGCGGAGAGAACGCGCCGTTCTGCGCGAGACAGACTCGCAGGACATCGTCCATGGTTGAGGCCGTTGTTTTACGAAACTGTCGTCTTTCTTCTGATCTCGACAAAATGCAGATTTTTGCTCATTGAACCAAAGGACCTTAACAGTCACACAAAAGAACTTGGTGTAATTCATAGTCGCTGTCGTTTAATCTAATTTCATTTAATCTAATTCAATTTTATTTAATTTTTTTATATTTTGTGTTGTTTGCTGTTTTGTTTAGCTTTGATCTGTTTATTTATTACAAATATTTTATTTTTGTCATTTTAAGACAAATGCCATATTTGTATTAAGCAGGTCAATTAGGCATCTTATATTTCCAAAATTACTGGTAGCACAGAATGCGTTATCTTCACTCCATCACTTATTCTTCCTTCTACCTGGAAAAAGCTCACGTCCTTTTTATATAAAAAAATAAAGAAGTAATATTTAAATTAATTTACAACTTATTTTCCATGTTTTTTTTCTTCACTTCCATATATTTCAAATACATTTTTTTCTCTTAATTTTCAGTCCAGAGTATTTTCATGATTCATTGATTCATTGATTCATTGATTCATTGATTCATTGATTCATTGATTCATTGATTCATTGATTCATTGGTTCATTGATTCATTGATTCAATGATTCATTGATTCATTGATTTATAATCTATACCACAATCAGGGCCTCGGGGGGGTTGGAGCCTTTCCCAGCTGGGGGGGCCACTTACAACCATTCGCTCGCTCATTCACCCGTCCGGCCAATTTACGACTCGAACCAGGAACCAGGCTAATTAGCATTAGCGTAAATTCTTATCATTTTGTTTATTTGTTCAAAAACGTTTTTACAAATGACTTCCCGGAATATCCTGTTCCCTCTCTCATTCAGCGCGTCTCTGCATGCATCCAGCCACCGTCTGATCAAAAATTGTGCCCAAAAAGTTTTTTTAATCGTGTTTTATTTCCCGACACGGTCGCCCCCCCGGATCAATATAGCATCGATAAAATCATCCATTACCGCAGGGAGGACTTAGAAATGCAACCGAGCCCGGAGGAGCGGTTCAGAAATGTTTTCATTTTCCAGTCATTTCCTAATCAGCTGAAGGGAAAGCCGAGACGGACGTGTGCGAAAAACGTAAACACCCTAGGTTTCTCATCCGGTTGCCCGCCCCCCAAGCGTTTCCCCAACTGCACCGAGTGCTTTGCAAAATCTTATACATGCAAATCATTTTTTGAAATAAAAACAACAACAAACGAAAAAAAAACAACAAAAAAACAGGCAATCGGCTTCTATTTATTGGCTATGTGAAATTCTAGCTTCATGCTGGGTTGTGAGATTGCCTGGAGGGTGAGACTCCTGAAGGCAATCTTCTAAAATCTTCAGAGATATCTAAAATTCTAAAAACCTTTGCAAAATCTTCTGCAAATGCAAATCATTTGTTTAAAAAAAAAAAAAAAAAAAAAAAAAAAAAAAAAAAAAAAAAAAAAAACAATAGGCTTCTTTTTACTGTATTATATAAAATTCCACCGTACCCCCGGGGGGTAGATATTCTATACTT
>CAAKHD010012831.1:0-13892 GCA_901007705.1 Fistularia tabacaria | reverse complement strand
CCAAACCCCCCCCCCCACACACACACACCACACACACATATACACACACACACACACACACATTGGGGATCAGTCAGCAGTAAAGAAACACAGATGCATGCAACAATCATAATAATAATAAAAATAAAAATAATAATAATAATAATATTACACCACCACTACTACTACCAATACTAGTACTACCACTGCTACAACTACTACTATTACTACTAAATATGTAATATACTAACACTAATACTACAAATAGTAATATATGATAATATTAACATAAGCAAAAATCACAACAACAATAATAATTACAGAATAACTAATAAAATGAATTGCTAATAATGATACTACTACTCCTGCTACTACTAATAATGATAATAATACAACTAATAAAAAACATTAATTGCTATTAATGATACTACTGCCTGTGCTACTGCTACTGCCACCCCATCACTCCGTCACCCAATTTTTTTTCTTTTTTGTGCTATCTTTTTTCGAGCTTGTGAGCTTGTGTAAATGTGTATGTATATATTTCTATGTGTATATTGTGTATCTGTGTATATATATATATATATATATATATATATATATATATATATATATATCCTGTTTTTTTTTTGTTTTTGTTTGTTTTTTATCTTTTTCTCCTCTAATGTTGCTGCTGCAACACCCGAATTTCCCCTATGGAGATCAATAAAGTATTATCTTTTCTTATCTAAATAATGATAATACAACTAATAACATTAATTGGTAATAATGATACTGCTACTACTACTACTGCTACTAATAATAACACAACTACTAACATTAATTGGTAATAATGATACTACTACTACTACTACTGCTACTAATAATAACACAACTAATAACATTAATTGGTAATAATGATACTACTACTACTACTACTACTCCTACTACTACTACTACTAATAATAATAATAATGATAATACAACTAATACCATGAATTGATCAGAATGATGCTACTTCTACTACTACTAATAATAATAACAATAATACAACTAATACCATGAATTGATCAGAATGATACTACTACTACTACTACTACTACTACTACTACTAATAACTAATAATAATAATAATACAACTAATACCATGAATTGATCAGAATGATACTACTACTACTACTACTACTACTACTACTAATAATAATACAACTAATACCATGAATTGATCAGAATGATACTATTCTTACTACTCCTACTACTACTAATAATAATAATAACAATAATACAACTAATACCATGAATTAATCAGAATGATACTATTCCTACTCCTACTACCACTACTACCACTACTACCACTACTACTAATAATAATACAACTAATACCATGAATTGATCATAATGATGCTACTCCTACTACTACTACTAATAATAATAATAATACAACTAATACCATGAATTAATCAGAATGATACTATTCCTACTCCTACTACCACTATTACTACTACTACTACTAATAATACAACTAATACCATGAATTGATCAGAATGATACTACTACTACTACTACTAATAATAATAATACAACTAATACCATGAATTGATCAGAATGATACTACTCCTACTACTAATAATAATAATACAACTAATACCATGAATTGATCAGAATGATACTCCTACTACTACTACTAATAATAATACAACTAATACCATGAATTGATCAGAATGATACTACTCCTACTAATAATAATAATAATACAACTAATACCATGAATTGATCAGAATGATACTCCTACTACTACTACTAATAATAATACAACTAATACCATGAATTGATCAGAATGATACTCCTACTACTACTACTAATAATAATACAACTAATACCATGAATTGATCAGAATGATACTACTCCTACTACTTCCACTCCTAATAGCAGTTTCTTTGTGGGTGTGTTTCTAAAGCCAGGTTCCCGTACAAAGAGTGAAGAGCAGCAGATAGATAGGGCTTGACAGTCATGGGATGGAGGTCACAGATGGGATCAGATGGGTTCAGAGTTTGGACTTGGACTGAGGGAGAGTCAGGGTTCCTGACATTGAGGTCCAGAGCCTCGAATGACTTCATCTTATCATCTCATAGGGTTTTTCATCCCACAGCAGCGTCAGAGGTTAATCGTTCAGAGAAGGCTGAGATGATCTTACCCGTTCTCCTCTGACTCCTGGTAACCCACGGTTACCCTGCAAAGAAAGTAATCTTCTCATTACATGACTCCTCATTAGAGTGTGCTATCTATAGTATCACGTGGACAGTGACGAGGCGATGAAGATGAACTTCAGAGATCTTCTTCTCATTATCCATTTGCTGCTTGTCCCAGAGACAAAGGAGAAATCTGCTGGTCACACAGGCTACTCCAGAAGTCCTTCTCTATCTGTGGACTGCTCCCTTCAGGGATCACCACAGCCAATCCCCTGCCTCCATCGAACCAACAGCCAATCCCCTGCCTCCATCTAACTCTCGGCCAATCAGCTGCCTCCATCTAGCCCTCAGCCAATCCCCTGCCTACATCTAACCCTCGGCCAATCCCCTGGCTCCATCTAACCCTCAGCCAATCAGCTGCCTCCATCTAACTCTCGGCTAATCATCCGCCTTCATCTAACCCTTAGCCAATCAGCCGCCTCCATCTAACTCTCGGCCAATCAGCTGCCTCCATCGGGCCCTCAGCCAATCCCCTGCCTACATCTAACCCTCGGCCAATCCCCTGGCTCCATCTAACCCTCAGCCAATCAGCTGCCTCCATCTAACTCTCGGCTAATCATCCGCCTTCATCTAACCCTTAGCCAATCAGCCGCCTCCATCTAACCCTCTGCTCTGCGTCCTCTCCTCTCACACCCACTGGCTTCCTGTCCTCCTCTCCGTCCCTGAAGCTCCTCCATGGTTCTCCTCCAGTCGTCCAATCAACAGTCAGCGGCCCTTGGAGCTGAACGGGACTCCGCCATCTTGGATTCAGTTCTCCACCCAAACATCTCCTCAGCACTGAGTCCTGAGCGTCCGGCCCCGAGGTCGTGAGGTCACGAGGTCGACCGGCGCGCCTGGTCGTCGTGAGCGTTCACGCGAACGTGAAGGGACCCAGGCGGAGTGGATCCCGGAGCAGGCCGGACCAAACCGGCCGGAAACCGCCCGGAATCCGACCCGCAACCTCCACGCCAGCTGAGCTGTCAAGAGGGGCTTCCAGGAGGTGACGCATGCACTAAAAAAGCGAGCGCAGGGAGGGTTTCTACGCAGACGTGTGGTTCTGCTCCGGTGGAGGCCATGGAGAAGCGTCAGGGGGTTCAGCCCGCTCACCTTCTCCCCTTTGGAGCCCCGCCAGCCTTTGGGACCCTGAAAGGAGAAGAGCGCTTCAGGAAACACAGCGGGTTCGAAATCCTAAGCGTCATTTTTGATGAAGCCCTTACGAGATCTCCGGGCGCTCCCTTCACACCCGCCGTGCCTTTGTCCCCCTGGAAGAAAACGCATTGTTCAAGGCGTGATATGTATGTGTGTGTGACAGCCTGCGAGAACCGACGCGGGGCAAATTAGCCCGAGACGATGTGTTGAGGCGGGAAAGGAAAGGCGCGAGATGAGAGAGACATTCAAATGCGTCCTGTCACCGGCGCCAGGATCATTCCGGGAACAAAAACAAAAAGGCAGATGGCGAGACGCCGCCTTTGTCCCGGCAGAAACTTCCTGACGATGAGCTGCGTGGAATTCACCGCGGCGAGCGGAGAACCTTCACCTCCACCAGACACTGACTCAACCTCCTCCTCCTCAACAGCTAACCATTGTTTTTCTAGGACGCGGAATTCACCGTTCTCCCCGGGAAGCCGGCCAGGCCCCGGGCCCCGGGCTCTCCTGGAACGCTGTCGCCCTGCAGGGAGGAGCAGAAACCCTGCTTAGATACAGACAGAGGAGAAAACCAGCCGTGGAGACCTCAGCCTCTTCTGGTCATCGGAGGTCCATTCTCCACGAGGAGACAGTCCGAACACGCTTGGAAGTTCTTGACCCAGAGGCCGTCCACGATCCAGACGGCTCGTCGGGGTCACAAGGAGGTTGGGGGCGGAGCCTATCCCGCCCGTCAGCAGGCCAGAAGAAGAGTTCTTCCGCTCGTGACTGAAAGCGGTCAGAAGGAGAAGATCCTGCCGGTACCTTCTCTCCTTTGGCTCCGGGCATCCCTGGGAGACCCTTCGAAGAGACGCACAGCACCGATGACGACGGCTGGAGTCAAGAGCTTCATCAGGACAAACTCAGAGAGCTGCTTTCTTACATCCGGCCCGGGTTCTCCTTGAGGTCCGGGAGATCCAGGGGATCCACTCTTCCCCCGCCGACCTCGATCCCCCTGCATGGTCACAGCGAAGGCATGGAGACCCTCGCTCGTACCCGGGACCCGGTTCCGAGGAGGACGAGGCGTGGAGACGTACCTCTGGACCGGGCCGTCCCGGATCCCCCTGGAGGCCCCTGGCTCCCGGGGAGCCCTGCGTTCCCGCATGGCCGCGGATCCCCTGGACGCCCTGAGCGCCGGCGCGCCCCGGCTCCCCCGGCTCGCCCTGGACGGAGGAGAAGAGGCCCATGAGCTCCGCTGAAGATCATCTCATTCCACGGCAGAAGCATGGAGTGAGAGTCGGACGCGGCTCCTCCTACTCGCCGAGCGAGAGGGAAGGAGGAGAGGCGGCTGACCTTCTGTCCTGGAGGACCAGCCTGTCCTTCTGGGCCTCTGTGGCCGATGCCCGGCTCCCCCTGAGGACGCAGGAGGACACAAACCAGCTTCATCTCTGCAGCTGCGGCCGAGGAATCATTTCAGCTCAGCACGAATTGGCCTCTGATTTACCTTTTGTCCCTTTTCACCGATTCCACCCTGGAACGTGGATGAAGATACGACAGATGATTCAGAGTGAACATCCATCTCCTCTGTCTGCTGTGTGCCTTTGGGCTGCTGCCTTCAGGAGCCACAGCCAGTCATCTCCCTCCATCAAACCCTCAGCCAATCATCTCCCTCCATCGAACCCTCAGCCAATCATCTCCCTCCATCTCACCCTCAGCCAATCATCTCCCTCCATCTCAACCTCAGCCAATCATCTCCCTCCATCGAACCCTCTCCCCTCACACCATTTAACCCCCCCTCCATCCATGGACCTCCTCTCTGGTCTTCCTCCAGACCTCCTCCACCCTCAGCATCCTTCCACCAGATCTTCCATGTCCAAACCATCTCAGTGTGACTTTATCTCCACAACATCTACCATGTGTTGTCCCTCTGATGGACTCCTTCCTGTTCCTCTCCATCCTCCTCACTCTCAAAGAGGAACCTCCACACCTCCATCTCTGCCTCCTGTCTTCTCCTCAGTGTCTCCAAAGCAGACAACATGGCTGCTCTTCCCCTTCATCTTCTCCGCCTTTCCTTTCCTTCTGCTCACACACTTTCCTCCATCTCTTCTCCACCCTCTCCATTGCTCTGGACCGCTGACCTCCTCCATCTCCTCTCCCTGTCGCCCCAGCGTTCCTCGTGGGTTCCTCTCGTCCAAAAGCACGTATTCTGCCTCCTCCGCTGACCTTCGGTCCTCCCGTCTCCAGGTCACACCTCCACCTCCAGATGTTCCCTGCTCCTCTGCCTCTCCTCGGCTCTTCCAGAGCAGGCACCATGAAGGATTGTTGGATGGAAGAGGCAGGCCTCAGCAGACGTCTCTGGATGACTAACAAGGGGAATTATTGATGTCCGCCTTGTCAGTCCAACAGAAGCAGCAGGAGGGACTTCAAAGGTGTGGACTTCACTTCTTCTCTGACAGGTGGTGGAGGCGTGGAGATGATACTTTCACAAACCTCCCGTCATCTGGGCTCCGCGACGTGTGGATGACGGAAACGATGCTCCTCGCCGGAGCCTTCCAGGAGACAGCTGTCACTCAGAGGACCACCGCTCTCCTCCAGAGGAACGGGTCACCTCAGGGTTGCCACCGGAGGAGAGTAGAATGGGAGACATGAAGTGGAATCACAGGTGACAGGAAGTGTCCTCTGGGAGGCAAGGAGGAGAAGATACATCCTGTTCCCCCGTCTCCCCTCTGGAAGAGGGAACCACCAAACATCTGCCTCTCTGCCTCCATCCATCAACCTCCTCTCTGCTCTTCCTCCTGACCATCCTTCTACCAGATCTTCTCCATCCCTCCTCTGTCCATGTCCAAACCACCTCAGCGTGACTTTATCTCCAAAACATCTACCATGTGCTGTTCCTCTGATGGCCTCCTTCCTGATCCTCTCCATCCTCCTCACTCTCAAAGGGGAACCTCCACATCTTCATCTCTGCCTCCTGTCTTCTCCTCAGTGTCTCCAAACCAGACAACATGCTTCTGTCCTTCCATCCATGACGGTCCTCCTCCAGACCTCCTCCCTGGCATCTCCACACTGCCTGGACCTGAGTTCTTTCCTTCTTTCAGCGATCCAATCACCTCATCCCTGCAGGTCCTCACTGATCCTCCCTGGAGAAGAAGCACGGTCATGTTCCACCACAGTTCAGAGAAGGTCGGTGCTCACCTTGCTGCCCGGCCGGCCGTCCTCCCCCGGCTGTCCCTTCAGGGCGGAGAAGGTACGGTTAGATCAAACCTGAGGCTGACCTCAGGACCTTCTCACGATCCAGATCTGATCGCAGCTTCTTCTGACGCTCACTGGGAGGATGTGTGCTTCTGTGAGGGTGATGTTCGTGAGGTCCTTACCTTCAGGTGGAAGTACTGTGGAGGGTATGGGTAGTCCAGGCCTCGCTCCAGATCTGCCCTCCTCCTCTCCCACTCTTCTCTCTCCCTCTCATAGTCCCTCTCTCCGTCCTCCTCCGTCCTCGTGTCCTCCTCCGGCTCCTGATCCGGGTCCTCCTCCGTCCCCCAGCCGCGGTCTCCGCTCGCCTCCCCGTCCTCGGGTCCGTCCGTCCGGTTCCTCTGGACCAGCACGGTTCCTCTTCTCTCGAACCCGAGGAGCCGCGCGTCGCGCCGCCGCTGCCGGCCGGGACTCACGTTCCGGCCGCCGTGACCTCCGGCTCCAGAGGACGCGCGCTGCAATTCAAAGGGTTCTCAGCCTCCCGTCCAGCCAGATCTTTCAACCGTGAAGGAAAGTCAGAGCCAGCCTTTACTCGGGCCTCCCGGTGGAACGGAGAAGGTCCGCCGTGAGCGCCGGGCCCGGGAACCTAGAAGACGACACAGCGTTGACGCTCCCGTCTCAAGGGAAAACATCGGAAACAACGTCCGCGTGACTTACGGCGTGTGGGCGCCCGGTCGCGCCTCTCTTCGCCCTCCCCCGGGGCCGGGGCTCCTGTCGGGGGCCCCCACATCTTTAACAGCATGTCTCATCTACCTCGCGTCAAAACAACACTCTGAGGGCGCGGGGAAATAAAGACTCGGAGCTGCGTGGACGGTTGAACGTCTGTTTTACTGAGCTGTACATGCACAGGGAGGTCAACACAACACTGGAGGAACAGAAGAAAATGTAAAAAAAAAAAAAAAAAAAAAAGGCTTTCAATCTGGCTATGAAAAAAAAAATTAAAAAAAAATCACTATTTCAAGGTGTGGAGTAATACGGGCTGCATCAGAACACAGTTCCAATAAATAAAGAAAAATCCAAAGTTCCAGAGGGTGTTGGTGACAGACAGCAATAAATAAAGGATGTGGCAGAACATTCAAGGATACATTGGCGTTCACACTAAGACAGTCTAAGGCCTCGGAAGCGACTTTCTTTTTAACAGGACGCCGCCGGGGCCGAGGGAAACTGGACGTCGGCGTGACAACGAGAAGCCTCGTGACTCGGGGTGGGCGGGGCTCCTCGCCAGCGACACGTTCACAGTCTAGACGCGCTGAGTTTCCTACCAAAGCTTAAAACCTTACTGTCACGGTCTGTCTGGACTTAAGAGCTTCCCTGTTCGAAAAAACAAAAGCGAGAGGGAGAGGATTAAGATCTCTGTCATCCTGGCCATCACGGCCGCAGCATGCCGGCCCCTGGCCCGCAAACATCTCATGCTTCAGAACACTGGTTCTGAACCTGGGTTGGATCCAACGCCAGGGCTTCTCCTAATACTTGAATCCCTTCACATGAACTATCTCCAGCAAAAAAAAAGACAAATATAAGCCTAAAATATCTTATTTATTCTAAAAAACGTTTTTTGGGGAAGGAAATAAAACAAAAACCAGTTCAAACTTAACAATGATGGAAAGATAGATAGTAATTTTGCAAAATATGGGGTTTCATTAAAAACTCTGCATGTTTGAACTTCAGTATCAAATAAATCCAACACACTTTATTTGTCTCTGAATAGCATGAAAAAATTAACTGCAAATATTTGATGGGTTGAAAAGAATGCAATTCTTTTTTCTGTAGCCATTTTTTTATTCAGAGATCTGCTTTTTATGGAAATTCTATTTTTTTAACCCTCAGACGAAAATTCTGCATTTTTGGCTTCCGCTGTCTAACCCTGTGTTTGGACTTGAAAGATTTTCTGTTTCCGATGAAGAAGGGTTTGGTGAAAGCACATGTGAAGCTGCTGGGGTTCAGAACCTCCAACAAGGTTGAGAACCACTGCTCGAGAAGAACGCCGTTTCTGCGCGTCGGCCTGGTGCGCCGCAACTGCACCTTCTCGCTCCTTTTCCAGGAGAGGCAGTCAGTCCTGATCTAAGGAGGACGTCACCTCCAGCGCGTCCTCTATCTCCCCCCAGCGTTCGTCCGGGACCCTCACGCGAGGCGTTCTGGAAGTTCTCCGCATTCCCTGGCATGCAAGGATCCAGAGGAGCGTCTTACCTTGTCTGCGTCCTCCGGCGTGGCGGCAGGCGTGGGCGGGGACGCCTCCTCCTGGGACAAAGAAGGGAAAGGAATGAGTGGAAACACCAGGGTTCTCCAGAAGCCCAGAAGATCACTGGGAGCGACGCGTCCGCGTGACGGCAGCACGAGAGCGTTGCCTTTCAAACGTTCGTTCTGCGATTGTGGTTCGCGGTGACAGCGGGGCAGCAGATCTGGAGGAACATCTGGAGGTTTGCCGCAGCGAGGCAGAAGATGTGTGTGGATGAGAGGAACCCGGTGGGCAGGGTGAGGAGAATCAGAAGAAGTAGAAGTACGGAGACCCTCATATATTAAAAGAATTAGATGTTCATTGCAGATGACATTGCAGTCCAGGAGGAGGAACATCTACTGAGGTGGAGGTATGAAGGTTCGCTGCAGCGAGACAGAATACATGAGTGTGAATGAGAGGAACCCCAGAGGAACGCTCAGGCTGGGGGGGGTTGAAGAAGACGGAGGAGTTCAAGTACCAAGGAAGTGAAGAGCAGCCATGAGCTCTGGTTCGGAGACACTGAGGAGAAGACAGGAGGCAGAGGTGAAGATGTGGAGGTTCGATGGGGCGAGATGTTTGGCTGTGGAGAGCCCTGGAAGGAGCAGCCCAAAGGAGAAGATTCATTTGAAGGGTTTTCTCCTCCATATGGCAGCTGGAGGTCTCCTGCTGCTTCGCTCTGCTACGGCAGGCTGAGATACATCAGAAGAGTCGGAACAGAGACCTTCTAGCCCCATCATGAGCCCACCCGTGGAGAGACCTTCACCCAAAGGACCCGCACCGAGCCGGGCAGATGTTGCACCTGAAGGCTCGGATCCACTTTCATGTGAATGCTGCCCCCCCGAACCCAGAGAAGAGGTCCTCCTGAGGAGAAACCACCACCGGCACCAGCGCCGAGGAGGACCTCAGCCGGCCCTGCCCCCTGTTCTACTCTGCCGTCGGTGAAGACCTTCACGCCGTCACCGGCGAATGTTCTTTGGCCCGAGCCGGATCTCCGGCGCCGCCGATGAGACGAGGGATGTTTGGAAGGAGTGCAAGGAATCATCGGGCGAGGAGAAAGTTCTCCCGCTTTAGGAGAATCACCAGGAAAGTTAATTAGAACTTGTGAACGCAGCCGAGCGTGAAGCGCAGAGAGGGAGCGCCAATCTCTCCCCGCTAATTGAATCGGGAGGTGGGCGTGTCATTAATCCGCTCTTCCCCACGACGGCGTTCTCGTGGGCGCCGACGGCGTTTCACAAAGAATGAACATTTCAATCGCCGGTCGCCGCGCGGTCGCACGTAACCGGAGCGCTTCCACGTCCCGCCGCGCCGATCAGCCGCCGCTGCCCACCTCCACGTCAGAGTTGTATTCGTCATCGGGATAAAAGTCCTCTTCCTCCTCCTCGTCCTGGTCCGCCTCCGCCTGCTCTCCCTCCGCTGTCGTCTTCGGGTGAAAGAGGATAAAACGGGATGTAGTTGCAGCGGAGAAAAGCGTCACAGGCCGCGGCGTGTTAGCGGGGAGGCGGGAAGACGCCAAGCAGGCAAGCCAGGGGCGCGAACCCAGTATCTGTTAGCGTCTCCCGGAGAGCATGCGTTCACTCCCGCAGGCAACATCAGCCAAACGCCGCGTTCTGACCGGCTCATCGGTCGAACCGCCGCGGTCGCCGGGGAAACAAAGCTGCGCTGACGCCATGCCGGCGGTCATCCAGGGTTAGTCTGCCGCCGAAGAGGCCCGGCGGCCGGTTAGCGGGTTTTTAGTGGTGACCCCTTCAAGGACATTTACCAGGCGCTGTCTCTGCCTCTTATGGCGTCCTTTATTTCCTTTGCCCTGGTTAAGAAGGTCACAGTCAGACAGAAGGAGGACAAAGGGCTCCTCATGCTTCAGAAACGGCGGATGATCAGGTACAACATGAGAGGTCCAGGAGATACAAAGAGCAGATGAGTGGCGAGGAGTTCCACCCGATTCACCCGAGCTCCTGCACGTTTCAACCTCCTCCGAACACGAACAGCTTTGGTTGAGCTACTGAACCTGCCGACGCCAGTGTCATTTCCCTCCAGCAGGTGAGGTTTGCCGGCCAGCAGGAAGTTTAGTTCCAAATAAAACGTTCAACAAGATCAACCAGAAGTTTTTAGGCTTTCACGGATTTTGGACATTTTTCTTTTTTTGTGCCAAAAATGTAATTTAATTTTTTTTACATTGATCTCTGTATCTATTCATTCATTCATTCATTCATCATCTCCAGTGCTTATCCTGCACTGTGGGTCGTGGGTGGCTGCAGCCAATCGCAGCTGTTACTGGGCAAAGAGGCGGGTTCACCCTGGACCAATCACAGCGCCGCTTATGGAGACATGCAACCGTTCACCCTCTCATCCACACGTCTGGACCATGCAGGGTCTCCAGTGAAGCTCCTGCAGGTGTTTTGGACTGCGGGAGGAACCCGGAGAACCCTGAGGAACCCCAGCAGACACGTGGAGAACATGGAGACTCCACACAAGAGAGGAACCCCGTGGGAATCCAAGCAGGGACCTTCTGGCGGTGGAGGAGAAGGAGCTAACCGCTGCTCTATCTATCCTGCAAGTTTCCAGGCCCTCAGGCATCGCGAGCTAAACGCCCGGTTTTGCATTTCACCCCGGAGAAGAACGGCTTTTCTTCTCTCCATCGGGTTCTGGGCGGGTGTCCTCCAACCTCAGCCATTTCCGACAGGAAAATCCCATTGGTCTCCGGGGTGAAGCCGTCCAGAGGCGGCGCCAGCGTGGTCCTCCGGCCGGGCGGAGATGATCCTGAGCGTCCTGAGGGGAGTCCCGAGGCCGACCGCTCACGCTGCTCTCTGAACCTCAGGCCGTCTCTGACCTTCACCCGCCCTCGGCGGCTTCACCCTACCTTCACGCGCTCCCGGCTCTTCTTCTTGTGGACGGTGGCTTTCCTCAGGGCGCCCTCCTGCACGAGGACAAACATCTGCGTCACACCTCCGGGTGACCTGCTCCCCCCTCATGACGAGGTGGTGCTCAGGGAATCTCCTAGCGTGAGGTTCGTTCTCTTCGAACGAGGGCTCAGAGAGAAGAGCCGGGGCTGAGATGTTCCCCCGCGCTCACCTCCATGGAGGCGGTGGGATCGGACGTGAAGTTGGCTGCGGTCGCGTTCACTTTGAGCTGCGACAGCTCGCCGCCGCCCGTCTTCTCCGCCCGCTTCCCCTCTGGATCTTCAGCCCCGCCGAGCTCCTGGGCTCCTCCGGGTGCCGTCCAGGACGCCGGGCCGTCCGAGGTCTCATTCAAAGGGTCCTGCGGTGAGAAGAACACAGGCGTGATCCTCGGAGACAACAGAGCTCAGGAAGAGGAAGGAGGCGGAACATCTGGTCCAACTGGGTGAAGATACGTATGAGCTGGAACGGGAGGAGGAAGGTGAAAGAGCATCAGCCAGAAGGAAAGGAAAGCTGGAAGAGATGGAGGTGAGCTTTGGAGACACTGAAGAGAAGACAGGAGGCAGAGGTGAAGATGTGGAGGCTCCTCACTGGGAGTGAGGAGGATGGAGAGGATCAGGAAGGAGTCCATCAGAGGGACAACACATGCTTGATGTTGTGGAGTGAGATGTTTTGGACATGGACAGAGGAGGGATGGAGAAGATCTGGCTAGAGGGATGGTCTGGATGAAGACCAGAGAGGAGGTTGGTGGATGGAAGGAGAGGACAGGAAGGAGGGGGAGGATTTCTCCAAATCGAAGATTCCAAAGATAACTCACAGCTGTCCAGGGCAGCGGCTCCTCTGCGGTGTCCAGCAGGGGCTGGTTGGAGAGGTCCACCTTCAGCGAGCTCTGGCCGGACGACACATTCAGACACGCGAGCGTGAAAACCCACTTCTCTCAGGGGACGGCGTCTCCGCCTCCGAAGAGCCGGGTCTGAAGGTGGTCCACACACCGTGTACTCGGTGATGGCGTTTGAGGTTTCCGTGTTCTCCTTTGAGCTCCTGGAGGTGGCGAGAACGTGGAGCAGCTCCTCCACGCCGTCCTGGAGCAGTCTGTCAATCAGAGCCTTCAGCAGGGGCAGCTGAAACACGGGGTTTCACGTGAGTATCATGGAGATGCGGCCGCTGCGGCGCCCCGGCGTGCGTGGTGCTCACCCGAATGCCGTAAGCCTCGAACATCACCTCCAGGTCCTGGAGGAGAGGTCCACATCTCAGTCCAGCAGAAAGAGGACATCCATGGCAGAGGAGGAGAAAGTATTTCAGCACTCACCTTCATCTCAAGGCGTTTCCCCGGTGATCCAGCTTCACCCTGCACACACACACACACACACGGTCACACAGAGGATTTCTACAGGGGGTACATGAACTTTGCCATCTTCTGTTCCTCGTCAGCCCCACCTTCTCCCCTCTCAGGCCTCTTTCTCCTCTGTCACCCTGTGGAAAGACAAACATGAGCAACTCATCCAGTATGTACTCTATACATCCGTGTGTGTGTGTGTGTGTGTGTGTGTGTGTGTGTGTGTGTCTATCGGGCCGCTGAGCGGTGACACATCGGAGTGCTGTGGAAAAATGCCCACTTTCACCTGATTGGTCCAAAAAAGATTTCTTCAAACCAAATAATGTGTCTTGCTGCGTCCATCGATGTGGGCTACTACTACGACTTGAGAACATTCTGATGAGAACATTGTGACCCAGATGAAGGTCCAGGTGTGAGCGGTGGTCAGAAGAAAGAACTCAAGACAATCCAACGAAAGTTAGATTGTCTTTCACTGGGAAGCAGGCGAGTCCACTGGGTTGAGCCTGGTGTGCAGCAGAGCCACCATTCCAAGCTAACTTCCACTAAACACCTTCACTTCAAGAGAAGAACACGTCTGTTCTGCTGCTGTGTGGAACCAGAGTGAGAACCAGGCAGCTGTTGAAGAAAACCACCAGGACCAGTGAGAAGCTCTGAAAGCTACAAAGCTGCTCAACTCATGGCTGAATCCAAACATACACTTCCTGCAAGAACATCAGCTTTGAGTTCGAGCGGACAGGCCAGATTTCCCTCTGAGGACGTCCACTGAGACCTCACCTTCATTCTGCTTCATCCAACAGCTTCTGGACAGATGTATCTGCCGGAGTGCCCTGGGATTCTCCTCATGTCAGATCCGTGCCAGGGCTCGGAGAAGGTCCGGAAACACTGCAGGAAGC
>CAAKHD010012826.1:0-10589 GCA_901007705.1 Fistularia tabacaria | reverse complement strand
CATCTCGCCGCTAGAACTCATCATGCACGAAAGATAAAGATAGGAGATGCAGGGGGGGGCGGGGAAAGAAAGAAAGCAAGAAAGAAAGAAAGAAAGAAAGAAAGAAAGAAAGAAAGAAAGAAAGAACTCCCTCAGACGAGGCGGCAAGAGAAAGAGATCAGAAGAGGGGAGGACAGCGTGTGATGATATTGCGCCGGCAGAAGGGGCAGGGAAGAGAGTGAGCGCAGAGCCGGAGAGAACCACACCTCTTCTTAAAGGATTAACTTGGAAAAAAAAAAAAAGAAAAGAAAAGAAAAAAGAAAAAAGGAGCCCTTCGCAAACTTGCGCGGATGCGCCCGAAACACAATCACAACTGCCCCCGCGACCCAGCGGGGGTGGAGGAGGGGGGGGGGGGGGGGGGGGGGGGGGGGGGGGGGGGGGGGGGGGGTGGGGGGTGACGAGCATCTGGTGCGCAGATACGCGCACCCCCCCCCCTCCACCACCACCACCACCACCACCACCACCACCACCACCACACATCTGCGCTAAAAATACAGACGGATCGATGTTCGATGCGCAAAATTCTCCGGGAGTGAAGCGAGACCGGGAGGAAAATGAATAAGGGGAGGGCTGGTTCGGCGAGTCATGGCGGGTGGTGACACAGTTTTTTTTTGTTTTTTTTTTTTCCTTTGCTCTCCATCTGCTGTGGACACGCTGGTCAAGAGTGCACTGGGGGAGAGGGCAGGGACCGGCGCTGGGGCTTACAGGGAACCGGGGCTGAAAGCCGGGAATGGAAAAGCGGCCTCGGAATGTGTTTCCACTGAATTCCCCCGCACTGAAGGGCAGGTCACAGAAACGGAGCCAGAGGATGAAGTAGTGTTTTGTTTTCTTTCCCCTTCTCAGCTTGACGAAATCAGGAGACCTCTCTCCTACACAAACACCTGGCGACACCAGGGCGTCTCTAATCCCGTCCCAGATCCCGAAAAACAATTTCCCCCCAAAAAATAATCCGAGCGGTTCGGAAATCACGACGGGAATCAGACGGTCGTCGGGTCGTTGCCACGCACCCGATGTGCGCGGGGTTTGACTCCTGTGCGAGATGTAGAACGGCGCAACTCACGGCCCCTGGATCGACTCGGATCGGCCTTTTTCATTCGCGGTGAGCGTTTGAGTGAGATTGAGCGCTTTCATCAATGATCTTTTAATCAAAGTATCTCCGACTCTCCTGGCTTTGCGTTGAAAGATGTACCCGGCGAGCGTTTCTCGTTCGCTGATAAGCGTACAAGGCAAAGTGAATTTGAGCGCGAAGTATTTCAACGGCTCACCGACGCCTGAAGTCGCAGTTTGAATTTGTCGTTTGGATAATGGGAGGTGGAGAAAGTTGGAGAGGAGCTGGGGAGCTTTTAAGAAGCCAGACTCAACGTTTGATGAATCGGTTATTGATGTTTCATTCAATCATTCATTATCTAATGCGTATCGCTTATCCTTCGGTCAGGGTTTCAGGGAAGCTGGAGCCTATCCAAACTAGCGCCGAGCGAGAGGCGGGGTTCACGCCAGCCAATCACAGGGGCACACATAGGGAAAACAACCATTCACAGGTCACATAGACAGATGCAACCGTTCACCCTGTCATTGATAAACAACTATTCACTCATTCATTCACATGTCTGGGTAAATTTAGGGTTTCAAATGAACTCACTGCATGTCTTGGGGCTGTGGGAGGAAACCAGAGAACAGGGAGGAAACCCACACGAGAAGAACATGGAGAGCAAGGCCACTCGTCGGAATCAAAGTGGGGGCCTTCTTGCTGTGAGGCAGGAGCGTTAACCGCTGCCCCACCTGCCCCGCCGCTCCATCTACCCGGCAAAAGAAATCCACCGTTGGGAGGTAGTGCCCAGAGGGGGGTTTGGAGGACTTTAGAGGCGGAGCCTACAGTTTGTTGCCTTCACATTTCTTTTTTCTGCCGCTACCCCGTGCTTCAAATCCACCGCGCCTCGAGGCAACGCCACAAAATAAAGCGCACGACCCACTGACCGACATTTTAAAATATTAAAAAAAAGGACAACCGCGGGAGCTTTTTCATTTTTTCCCCAAACGCTCCCGCATTGGGAAGTTTCCGGGCGCAGATGACAAGAGATGGTGTCAGACGACAACAACCACCATCCCTAACGCCGGCGGTCTGACTGACTCCATTGTGTATTGTGCATTTCTGTTTTGTGGCAGATTAGTATCGGTCTTGGACCCGGGAGGGTCAATCTGGTCACTCCGGCTCCTTCGGGGCCGTGAATGACCTTCATCCGCATGCTTTGCACGGTGCCAAATGATAGAAGCGGTTGGGATTTGGTGGTTGCGTGAGCATTCATGGGCCTCCGCGATGCCACTTCATCCCCATAAGCAGTTTACCCTTAGCTTCACGGATATGTCTGTCAAAGACGGAGCATCCAACGTTTCATGACATGTCAATTAGCCACGTTGGCCGCTGTCTGTTGCTACGGGTGACGTGCAGAGATGACGTGCGTCGGCATCCCCGCGGGCCACGTCATGCAACTTGGATATGACAAAAAAAAGGTGTTGAGACGGCTCTTCTTTCAGTAATAAAAGCCCGGAATCGCTGTGAGGCTTTCACCGGCTCAGCATGTTCCGTCTCTTACGTTTCTCTCTTTATGGCGCGCCTTGGGACACCAAATGAATTTGGACCTTTGGAAAGGGACTCATCTATTGGCCTTCCTCTACATCTGTACACCAATAAAAGGTCCTTTGTTTCAAGAGAAGTCAAACCCGATAGTTAGGAAAACTACCCTTCATGATCTGGCTCTAAATTTACCTGGTAAAGTTCTGTTTTTCTATAGACCTCTAATCTTGATAATCATTAACATCCCCTCCTCTTCCTCCTTTCTCTAGCACTCCCATGCACAGACAGTATGAGCAGGAGGAGGAGGAGGAGGGTGAGAAAGAAAGGAATCTAAAAATAAAGAGGGGATGACTGAGCTGCTGAGGAAGACAAAGAGTTTTAGACAAAAACCGAAGCTACGGAAGATAATATCTCCTCGGTGCTGCAGCTCCTGGGAGTGTACGCTTGCACATATGTGTGTGTGTGTGTGTGTGTGTGTATGTGTTTGGTGTGCACGTATCTGTCTACCGGACAGACAGTGACATATAAGCCTATTAAAACGTCCGCGTTGTTATGAAACAAGACGATCCCAGCAGGCAGGTGCCTGCAGACATACTTCCCGCTCACATTAAGTGTAAGCTCTCTGGCACGTGCCAATGCATTGCTCCACATGGCCGGAGAGTGTTTACACGTTCAATGCTAACATGCTAACAAGCAGCTATTTGAGCTAATGCTGTGCGAGTATTAAGAAGGGCTTCTGCTCTCTCAGACACACAAACACACACACATACATACACACACGCACACACACACGAACACACACGACTGCAAGTAATGACGTTCCCAATCTGTGTGACTTAGCAGCTACACCGACGCACCATGGCACACAGGTTAGCTAAGAGTAGCTAGCAACAATTGTTGAATATGACTACATACTACATTACACGTTCAATCCTAAAATGCTAATGAGCTATTTGAACACTACGCAGGTATCAATTGAGGCTTCCTCACTCTCAGACACACAAACACACACAGAAACAGACAGACACGCACACGCATGACCGCAAGTAATAATGTGTGAGGTGATAAACGCTCATAATCTGTGTGATTTTGCAGCCACACTAGCATGCCATTGAACACAGGCTCGCTAACCGTGATTAGCAAAAACCCACTTGTTGACTATATATATATATATATATATATATATATATATATATATATATATTACAACAAACTACATATATTAGATTACAAATCTGCCTGTTTTAATGGCGAAATTGGACGATTCTAACTTTAACTCTCACTGAACTTCATAGGAATCATAGGAATCGTCGGGAGACCGACTGGCGTGATTTAAGTCAACAATCAAAAAGACCTGAAAGGTATGTGGAACATAAGACTTAACACTACACGGGACGTTCAAAGGGATGTTCAAAGGGAAAAGCAGGAGCAAAATAAATATCTAGCCTCAGGTATTTAATTCGACCTGTTAAGCATGTTTCTCGATGAAATGAGAGCAAAAAGCTCATAAATCAAGTTTGATGTTATGACGGCAGCAGCGGTTTGGGTTTTCCTTGAATGCACCACAGACTACTGTAGCAGAACACGTGGCCTCGTTGTTTATTTCATCTTCACCATGTTGAGCCAGATGAGGGAAATGACATTTTTATGGCAGAAAACCATTTTTCATATTTCATTTTAATTTACAACTGAATCACGGCGTACACAAGCTCCCATCTCATAATCTCACATAGTTTGAATTTCAATTTTTGCTAATGACTAATTTATCTTACCGCTCGTATTCACACAGACATTTCAAAATAATATCCTGTTAAGTCAAAGGTTCAAAATGTTTGCAAATTTAGTTTGGCTTGTATTTTTTGTTCCTGTATCTATGAGTGATTTCACAGAAATATTATGATTTAAAAAAAAACAAAACAAGACCCTTTCTCATTTGCGGCTGTTTTTTAGAGTTTACACGATTCAATAATGGCAAATTTCCTTTATTTTTAACGGACAGGAAAAGTGCATATTAGCATAAAATTAATTAATCACTTAAACTGTCTGGCAAACAAAGCGATTTCCGTGCTCACATTTCTATTTATTAATTTATTTTTAATATATTTTTTGGGAGACATTTGGGAGTAAAACCACACTGAGATGGACACACTGTCCAACAGCGGGGTTTAACGGCCAAATCCACTGCCTTAACCTGACAGGCTCATCATCGATTTGCGCCTCTGGTCGATACCGCACTCGTTTTCTGCTTTTCTTCTCTCCCTCTCACCTCATCCGTCGCTCCTCTTCCTAACAACTCTATTATCTCCCACGCATCTTTCTTCGCAGACGGAGCCTGCAGTTACAGAAAAGCCTGATTGACCAGATGTGTGATGATGGAGGGGTCTGTGACTGCCCCTTCGTGTCTTCTGGTAATCTAGACACGCACGCACACGAGCACACACACACAAACCATACACTGTGATTTTGCCATTTGATGAAGCCTCTTACTAGATTACATGATCGAAAGCTTTCCAATCTCTGTGTGTGTGTGTGTGTGTGTGTGTGTGTGTGTGTGTGTGTCAGTCATGCCGTGGGGCCATCTAGGTAGCAGCAGCTGTTTCTTTTTTTTTTTTTAATCCTTACATCCTAACTCAGCACCTCTCCTTCCTAATCAACATGGCATGCCGACTCCGTCACGCTACGATGGACACACGAGGACCATGTGAAAACCGTACTGCTGCATGGCAACCGGATCCCATGGCAACCAATGGCATGGCTGTTTTTTTTTTTTCTTCTTCTTCTTCTTCTTTGGGGATTTGGAGAGCGAGTGAGTGAGTGAGAGAGAGAGAAGAGGGGGAGAGGGAGAGAGAGTTAAAAGGGACATGTTGTGAGAGGTACCTCGAAGAAAATGGCAACTCTTGAGTAGAACAAAACTAGTGAGGAGGGCAATGAGCATGCGCACACACACACACACACACACAAGTTTCTCTGCATTGAGATGCAATGACACCCCAATAGGTGGAAAGCGAACCTCCTCTGCACCTCCCTGAACAAGGTCTTCCCAGTGAGTATGAGGGAGAGAAGGAACGAGGGACGGGGTGAAATGTAAAGAAAGGCGGCAATCACTGCCTCTTATCCTCTTTTAAAGATGGAGAGAATCTGATAAAGTCCTGGATAAGTTTTGTCCTTTTGCTGCTTGAGTAATGGGCCCCCTGCTGGCAGTTATGGGTATAGCTTGTGTGCGTCCCTGCATGTTTTTGAGTGTTTATGTGACTGGCAGGTTCTATGTAAAAGAATGATAAAAAAAAATTGATCCGGATGCATTTAGCAATAAGAGAAAAGAAAAGAATAATCTACGAATATTTTGAAAATAAAAAGGCACTACTTTGGGTTTGATGTGAAAGGTGACATTTAAATGAAAAAAAAAAAAATCTCAAGATAATCGCATCCCGTTTACCGGAGACGATCCACGGGGTATCGTTGTCAGCAGTTTTATGGAGGGGACGGTTTCCTCTTTGCATGAAGCCACTCGCAACCAACTTCTCGGATTATCTCCCGCGAGCCTGGCCAAGATTTTTCCGGAGAGAAACTTCCCTTTGAAGTTTCTGACATGTCCAAATTCACTCTTTTCTTTTCTTTTTTTTTTCCTCTTTTTTTGGCTGTCTGTGCTCCCCGAGACAAATTAAAGATACGGAGCCGAGGTGGTGTGGTGTCGGTGTCTGGGTGGAGGGGCTGTGGACAGAAATATAAAAACTGCTTGTACCTACACACACTCGACCTCAGGTTTATGACTCAGCGCTCTCGCCGTCGACACGACGCGCTCATGCACTATGGATGCATTTGCATGTGAAGCAGCTCCACACAACGCCAGGAGTCTAAAATCGATAAGGCTTTTAGAGCTTTTAACATCTCGTCACCCCCCCCCCACACACACACACACCCTCCTCCTCGTGTGTGTGTGTCTGGGTCCAATCTGACAGGCTCCCCCGTCTGACTGGCCTTCGGATTCCTCCTGTCAGGTCAATCCGTCCGGCCCGGCGAGCGAGGGGTTCGGTAATTAAAGACAAATTCGCCAGCGAATATCTCTGCTCCCTGCAAACCTCCCCTGACTATCATCTCTCGCAAAAATCGCCTCGGTAAACGCCATCCCCTTGTTTCCCCGCCCTCCAATCTGTTTACAAAAGTCGTTCCCGTCCTCTTCCGTTTCCCTGCATCGCGAAATCCCTTTTTCCGGGAACATCTGGTGACACAGAAACCTCCCGCTAAGACAATAAAGAGAAAAAATTAAGGAGTGAGTCAGTCCGTGTTATCGTCGTGGCGACGAATGATTGCCAGCGGCCCTGCTTTTTCGGTTGTTTGCCGGAGGGTGGCGGGGGACCGGATGACCTTGGCAGAGCGGTCGTGCCCAATCGACCAGCGCTAAAAGCTTGGCCCGGTCACACAGGCGCACAGACGGAGGACACGGGCCGGGAAATTCAGGCGGACGTGATCCATGGTTCGTTCTAGCGGCTCGACAGCCAATCACAGGACCATTTCAGATCGTAAGCGATGCCCGCCCGACGACGATCCGACCGTGCTTGAGAACTGTGAGAAAAAAATAAAAGCAGATCCTACTTTCCAAATTTAGTCCCGCTCTGAAATTAAAATCTTATTTCTGTTTTGTAACGTACAGTTTAGGAAAATATAAAATGTTTCCCACATTCTGTCAGACTCCTGAACTCCCCGCTCACTACAAACCCGACTGAGTGCAAACACTGCACAACACCCACTTTACTCCCCCCTCCTTCATTTACAATGCTTATATTTAAGTATTTTAGAATTCCTTTTTCTTTTCGTATTCATTAATTACTTAAATTATTACCATTTTATGTTGTCGTACTTTCTAGTATTATTGTCATTATTACTATTAATATCTACTTCTTTTTTTTTTTTCTCTGCTGACAACCACTCTGAACTTCAAATCCTAAAGACAATCACACCCTCCACCCTCCTTACACTGGAACTATTTTTTGCTGCAATCATCTATTTTTTCTCTCTGTTTTTAATCTACTGTGTACATCCTTTGTCTAGTCAAAATGTTTGTGTCAACAAAATTTTGTTTTGCTTGCTATTTGTCTGTTGTGAAGGGACTGTACAAAGGAAGGATTTCATTGCATTGTCTGAATCAAAATATTCTTACAAAGTACGTGACAATGATGATCTTGAATCGTGAATAAAAGACAGCAAGAGGTTATTTTTAATACCGTTCCTCAAAGGTGCAGAAACTCGGGCGTGTGAGGACGAATTATTTGCAGACGAATGGAAGGAAGGAAGGAAGGAAGGAAGGAAGGAAGGAAGGGGTAGGAATTCAGCAAGTGGAGTTTGAGGTGAATGAACAGAGGAATTATTGATGAAAAAAGCAAAAAAAAAAAGGGTGGGTGGTCGGTAAAACTTTCAGGAACGAAGGAAAACTAGACGGTTCTCGCATTTCGGTCCGATGAAAAACATCCCGTGGTGACTTCTGGAGACGTCTAGCTGTGTTCTCCCGATCTAAGAACACCGACACGTGAAAAAAAAAAAAAAAAGTGGGGAGGAAGTGGAGGGTGATTGCGAAGCGGCAGAGTAAATACAGCAGCGGTGACGACCCCCGGAGCAGGGCGGGTCATCCTCGGATAGAGAGAGGGAAAGAAACGGGAGGAAGACAAGTGGGCTAGTGTTCGTGGGCCTGTTTGCTAGAAAACACACGAGTCGACGGCGGACCCCGGCGTCCAGTGCAGGAAACACTTGCACTGACTTTGTATGACAACACACAAGGTTATCACACGCTTTCTGTTTCCACGGCCATCAAAGGGAGGCCATCTCAATTGGCACCCTGCCCTTTAAGAAGCGTGGCGAGACAAAGGAGGAGGGGGGGTCTTTTGCTCAATCAGAAGTGTGTGTGTCTGCGTTTGTGTGTGTGTGTGTGTGTGTGTGTGTGTGTGTGTGTGTGTGTGTTTGCGCAGTCCCCGCCAGTCACTAAAGATAACAGACACGCACCACAGATGGCTAGCGCGTCTCGTCTTTTCACTGCCACCGCTGCTGAGGAGAATGGCCAGCGGTGGCCCCTCCTCCTCCTCCTCCTTCGCCGCACCCCTTTCTCTTTTATCAGCACGTGTGTCCGTCAAACGGGAGCGTGTGTCTGGGACAATGGCGGGCAGACAAAGAGCCCCCCCCCCCCCGCCCGCCCACCCCGCCAGGATGCTGAATAGGGGGGCACGTGGGCCTTGTCATCGAGGGAACAATGGCAGTGGAAGAGGAGCGGGGCGGGGCGCGGCAGGGGCGGGGGGTGCTGGTAACCCCGGTGCCCCCTGTGACCGGGAGAGTTGGCGGGGCGCAGCCTGGGTGGCCCCCCCCGGGGCCGGAGTTGAACTTGCCCTGGGCGGCTTTTAGCATGAAAAGCCAGCACTTTGAATCCATGCCTAATGATATCCTCCCCCCTTTTTGTCTTGCTTTTAACTAATTCATTCAGATTAATTAATTAACAAATCAAGTCACTTTTCTTCAAACTTCTCTGTGATGTTCGTCTTCCTGGCCTATTGCAAACTCAACAACTGACAAGCTTTGTAAACACAAACACACACGATATAGGTATGGATGATGGATGGACAAACAGATGGGTGTATGGATGACTGGATGACTGGATGACTGGATGACTGGATGGATGGATGAGACAGACAGATAGATACACAGGCGTACAGATGAGATGAGTTTATAGAGTCACAGGTGATTGATAGATAGATAAAGCTCATTAAGTCCATTTCGAATGCTTGATATGACTTTATGAAAAAAATATTGTATATGTAAGCAAATATAGTTTTGAAACAGTCGTTCATTTCACAGAAAAGCTGTTGATAGATAGATAGATAGATCGATCGATAGATCGATAGATCGATAGATCGATAGATAGATCGATCGATCGATAGATAGATAGATAGATAGATAGATAGATAGAGTGTTGCTTTTGTATCAGAGTCTATTACATCTCTGTAATATGACTGTAACTTAATCATAGCACACAGGTAGAAACAGGGGGATTTCGTTAATTTCAGTAAAATGATTCATTTCACGCTGCCAGGACTTGCATCTTCCACTGACTGTGGGATTATCCGTCACTGTCTGTGAGATCCGTTCCCTCTCTGCTGATCCCTTTGCTGTTAATATAGCACCATCATCAGGTCAAACTATTCATGCGTCCATCACGGGTGAGCAGCTCCGAGTCTGCAACACCTGCAGCGTATTTACGACGCGTCTACCTGCGTGTCGGGGCGCTCAACCGAAAGCAACCCGGTCTCGGAAACCTCACCTTTTGAGTCGAAGACAAATAACCCGACACGTGGAGGTGGTTAGAGTCAAACGGAAGCGGTTTCATTTGAGTTCATGGTTGTGTTTGCCCGAAGTTCCACCGGCAGAAAGACAAATCAAATGAAATGAGTGAAAGGTGAAGGCTCAATGGATTTTTTTTTTTTTTTAAAAAAAGGTAAAGACATAAAAATCTGATCAAGTAGGACTCCAAATATCAGAAAATTATCTAAATTTAGAGAAAAGAAAGATGATGAACACTGGAGAACAGGGTTTTTTTTCTGTAAGTTTAAAATTAAGCCTTCCTTGTTATTTAGGCTGTACTTTTTTTTTTCAGCCTGATGATCTGCAGCTAAAAAGATGTTTGGCCCCAGCCGGTGGTCCCTCCAGGGCCTCGGGAAGGCGGGGGGGGGGGGGGGGCAGATCCACCGGCCCCTCAGGGCCCCTCAGATACCTTCCACTTTTGTAATACTGCCTACCTGGATGAGTCCATTTGTTTGCAAATACAGGAAGTTTTTTTTTATTTTTTTTTTTTTCTTCTCCACCCTTTTTTTGTGAGGGTCAGGGTGCACGGTGGCGAAGTGGGGGGGGGGGCGGGTTGGCGGAAAGCTAGGAACAGCTGGGCTGAGTTTGGAGCAAGGGGGGCGGGGGGGGGGGGGGGGCAACGCAGAGGGGCAGCCGG
>CAAKHD010012822.1:0-10029 GCA_901007705.1 Fistularia tabacaria | reverse complement strand
CTTCTTGATCTCCGCTCCCTGTAGCCTCACCGTTCCACCTGTGTTCCTCTCATTTACTCACATATATTCTGTCTTGCTGCAACTAACCTTCATTCCTCTCCTTTCAAGAGCAAACCTCCACCTCTCAAGATTTTCCTCAACCTGTTCCCTGCTCTCACTACAGATCACAATATCATCTGCAAACATCATGGTCCATGGAGATTCCTGTCTAACCTCCTCTGTCAGCCTGTGCATCACCACTGCAAACAAGAAGGGGCTCAGACCTGATCCCTGATGAAGTCCCACCCCCACCTTGAACTTCTCTGTCTCACCTACAGCACAATTCACCACTGTCTCACAACCAGCATACATGTCGTGGACCAGTCTAACATACTTCTCTGTTACTCCAGACTTCCTCATACAATACCAGAGTTCTTCTCTCGGCACCCTGTCGTATGCTTTTTCTAGGTCTACAAAAGCGCAATGCAGCTCCCTCTGACCTTCTCTGTACTTCTCTATTAGCATTCTCAAAGCGAATACTGCATCTTTGGTACTCTTTCTAGGCATGAGGCCATACTGCTGCTCACAAATACTGACTTCAGCTCTCAGTCTAGTTTCCACTACTCTCTCCCATAACTTCATTGTATGGCTCATCAACTTTATCCCTCTATAGTTACTGAGATTCTGCACATCCCCCTTATTCTTAAACATGGGCACCATCACATTTCTTCTCCACTCTTCAGGCATCTTCTCTCTCTCTAAGATCCTGTTGAATAATCTAGCCAGAAACTCTACCGCTGCCTCGCCTAGACACTTCCATGCCTCAACAGGAATATCATCGGAACCAACTGCCTTTCCATTCTTCATCCTTTTCAATGCCCTCCTCACTTCACTTTTACTAATCTCTGCTACTTTGTGGTCTACAATAGTCACCTCCTCTACCCTTCCCTCTTTTTCATTTTTCCTCATTCATCAGCTCTTCAAATTACTCTTTCCATCTTCCCATCACTGTTATAGCATCTGTCAATACATTTCCCTCTCTATCCTTAATCACACAGACCTGCTGTACATCCTTTCCATCTCTATCTCTCTGCTTTGCCAACCTGTATAAATCACTCTCTCCCGCCTTACTGTCCAACCGAGCATACAAGTCATTGAATGCCCTTTGTTTTGCCATTTCTACCTCTATCTTTACTTCACACTTCATCTTCCTGTACTCCTGTCTGTTCTCTTCAGTCCCCTCAGTGTCCCACTTCTTCTTTGCTCCCGCCTGACAACCCAGAGCCTTTCTCAACTCCTGCGTAAAAACCATACAACACTTCTCCCTTTTCAGCTTCCACCACTTTGTCCTGTGCTCTGCCTTTGTCCTCTTGACCTTCCTTGTCACCAAAGTCCTCCTACAAAACACCATCTTATGCTGTCTGGCTACACTTTCCCCTACCACTTCTTTGCAGTCACTGATCTCTTTCAGATTACCTTGTTTATACAAGATGTAGTCTACCTGCATGCTCCTCCCTCCACTCTTATAAGTTACCCTATGTTGCTGTCTTTTCAGGAAAAAAGTATTCACGACAGCCATTTCCATCCGGTTTGCATCGTCTCCCACCATTTGTCCCTCTGCCTTCCTATCCTGGACCCCAAACCTGCCCATCACTATTTCATCACCACTATTACCTGCACCAACATGTCCAATGAAGTCTGCACCAATAATAACTCTCTCATTTCTGGGGATATTCTGCATCACTATATCTAACTCATTCCAGAATTTCTCCTTCACCTCTAACTCACATTCCACCTGTGGGGCATAGCTACAAACAACATTGAGCATCACACCTTCAATTTCCAGTTTCAGACTCATAAGTCTATCTGACATTCTTTTCCCCCCCAGAACATTCCCAACAAACTCGTCTTTCAATATAACTCCTACTCCATTTCTCTTCCTGTCAGTACCATGATAGTACAACTTAAACCTGCTCCCAAGCTTCTAGCCTTACTACCTTTCCATCTGGTCTCCTGGACACACAGTATATCCACCTTCCTTCTCTGCATCATGTCAACCAACTCTCTACCTTTCCCTGTCATCATCCCAATATTCAAAGTCCCTACTCTCAGTCCCAGACTCTTGCCTTTCCTCTCTTCTCTCTGCTTCTGAACACATCTTCCTCCTCTCTTTCTTCGACCCACAGTAGCCCAATTTCCACTGGTACCCTGTAAGTTATCGGCACCAATGGCGGTTGTTGTTAACCCGGGCCTCGACTGATCCGGTATGAATTTTTTAGGTTCGATTTGCATATTTGGTTTTGGCAAAAGTTTTACGCCGGATGCCCTACCTGACGCAACCCTCTGCATTTATCCAGACTTGGGACCGGCTCAGGGAGACACTGGCCTGTGCCCCCCCGAGTCTGGCTCCAGGGGACACTGGCCCGTGCCGGCTTGAAGCTGCATTAAGTCTTCACTTTCAGCATGACAAGAGAAAATCAAAACACACTCTGTGAGTTGTTTGAGTCCAGCAGCATGGATTTGAGGGAGAATTCATGACAGTTTAAATTAAGACAAATAATGCATGCTCTCAAATTCAACTAACACATAGATGTATAAAGACAAGACAACGCTCCAATATATTGTTGCACGTAACCTATTGGAGCACAACTAATGAGATAAATGCTGAACCATTAACACGGATAAACATTAAAAAGTGACAATGTAACAAATTTTCAATAAACTTTATGATACACATGCGGTTGAAAAATCTGGCTGAATCCAGTGCTATAGTCACCTGTTATCAGCCATGTTTTGGTCCCAAGAAACTTTTTAGAGGCTTTGACAATCTGCTTTTCCTGGCCACACTTTACACTGCACCTATGTCACCTACCCTGAAAGCAATGAATGTATCTGTCAGAACGTACAGTATCCTTCACCACTAAAACAAGTGCTCACTGCTTTTCATGTGAAGTTGGATTAAGTTGAGGTTATACAAAAGATACAGTTGACATTCCTTTTTTGTGTGCAGTTTAAAATATAGAGTTTCCCCAGCTCAAGTCTATCCCCCAAATCACAAAACTCTTCACATAAAACAGCTCACCAAATGTTTCAAGGAAACAAATTAAAATATATTTACAATTTATCAAATAAGATCCTGAATACGAATGGTACGTGGCTCTTTGGTTAACATTTCCACCTCACAGTAAGGAGGTTACTGATTCAATTCCTCAAGAGCGCCTATTGTGTGGAGTTTGCACGTTCCCCCTGGTTCTCAGGTTTCCTCCCACAATCCAAAAACATTCACAAGGTTAATTGGGGACCCAAAATTGCCAAGACGTGAATGAGGGAGTGAATAGTTGTTTGTCTCTACATGTGGTCCAGTAATCGGTATAACCCCAATGCTTGCCCAATGACAGCTGAGATAGGCTGCAATCCCCTCTGTGGCCCTACATGGAGGATAGGCAGTGAAGAAATGAATGAATGAATGATTCCTAGTCATATAGTGAGAACAAAGTTATCTTTATTTCCCTCTTAAGATGCATATAAAACTTCTATATTAATTGAATTTATCAGAAGTTATTAACTATGTGACTGATCCTCTGCTTTTGAGGTGCTTGACCAACGAGGAACTGTCACTGTTGGATTAACAAGCAGTTAACATATATGGTATATGTATGTATATATAACACATACCATATAAATCAGAGTGCAGTTGTGCAGGGAAACAGCTATCATCTGGGAGCAAAGATTCTAACACTTTTATTTTCATTACACAATAGTGTAATGAAGTGCAATGAAATGGGATTTATGCCAAATCAGCCCTGAGACACAAAATAAATAATAACACTCCCTCCACATAGTCCAGTTGCAGAAAAAATGGGGCAAATTATTGTGGTGGTGATGTGAGTGGTGGAATTAAAAAAGAACTGGCACCCCATGCGATGTGTGGGTAAAGTGTTTTGTTTGACAATCATTTGTTGTTTACCAAACTTAAGACTGAATGATGAAATTAAAGCTTCATACAGAAAAAATGGATGGAAGGACGAATGGAAGCAGACAATATGCATCTGGCACTGCATTAAAGCCATAGACGTAATAAGGTACTTGAGTACACTGGGGTACCCAGGAGAGGGACTCCAGCCCGGGAGCACTATATACATATAGGTTGTCCCACCATATATATGTTAGCACCAGGCTAGAGCTACCAGTGCGAGAGCACATGTTGCGTACACACTATAAAATATCTAATTATAACCATTTTGTGAAGACATAAGACTTTGCAAGCAATAATTTGGAGAGAATATTTTTTTGGTTTGTTTGTTTGGGGTTTTTATAGATGTAGAAGTGAACAGAGGTGCACTCCATAGAAAAACCTCAATTTTAGCCCCTATGATCCATTTCAAATAGTCTGAGTAGAGATTAACAAAACCAATTGAGACAAACACACAGAAAAACAAAGAATACAAAAACAATGTGGGCAAAAGAGAAAGATATGGATCAGGATAATTAAATCTGTAAAGGCTACATGCAAAATGTAGTTTTGGAATATTGTTCTACACTTTACTTAAATGGAGCAAAATACTTACAGAAAAGGATACAACAAACAAAAAAGAAAATGGCAATTTTTTAGCTTAGGAGGTTTTTTCTGTTTGTGAGTGTGAGTCAACGTTGGGGGAAGCCAAAAGGAAAGGCCCATCTGAGTGTTGCGTTAGATGGGTTTGATTTGACTGGTTGTTGTGGGTGAGGAATTGAAGAAGTAATTATTGTAATCTGCTGTTATTGTTCAATCTGCTGACTAATGAGGGTCTCTGTCTCTGAAGATCCTGAACTACTTCCATATAACTACTTCATGTAAAGTCCGAACTTTTACGAGGAGGGCGTGAGGATGGATCAGCATCACTGCTGTCCCCATATTTTTCATTTGTATGGAGACACACTTGCAATTAGTTTCATTTGAAGGAAACATGCGATGATTTCCTGTTAAGAATAAGACATGGAAAAGGTTACACAATCACTGCATTATATGTCAAATCATTTGCATGTAGAACATCTACTTTATAATGTACCTGCTGAAGAGGACAAGCTTCAACCTGCGGAAGAGGACAAGCAAATTTGCCTCATCTTGCTCTATTTCTTTGGTGGCAGAAAATAATTTGGAATAAATCCTCTCATTTTTCTTCCTTATTAGTTCTTAGGAGATTCTGTCAACAGAGGCTCTGTCAGTTTGGCTGCCATAGCTGTTATCTCTGCTGAGATGACGGGACTCTCCATTATGCCAGAAAGATGTGGTATAGCCTTTTGAAATCAGTCTCCTAATCCATGCGTTTGTGTAAAGTCATCTTTGCCAAGCGCTCTCTTAGCAGGTGTGCAAATGTCAATGGTGCGTTAATCATTTGAAATGTGTTCATAGCCATTGCTGCCACTGTCCAGTTAGACTTTAGCATGCCTTGAAATGGCAAGTGGGAAAATAACTGGGATGGCTGAGAATAAGCTAATCCATGAACTTGCGACTGCCAAGCAGTCCTTTTTCCTGGTTTTTGCCTGAGCTGTCCAAGGTTAAAAATAAAAACTAAATAAATAAATGTTTGAATACTTTCCTAGATTTCCTTGAATCCTAGATGCAACCCTTTCAAAGTAATTGTCCTCTCATTTTCTGTTTTCCATGACAAGAAAATCAACAAATCAAATCCCAGGATTTTCAAGATGTCTGTATTTGTCAAATTTATCATTGCTAATTCAAAATAGTCATACTCTGTCACATAACTTCCCAAGGGCAGCCCCAAGTAATACCTTAAAAAATCTTCTGAACCAATGGCGTTAATAAGATTAATAACCATTTATATTTGGACGTATATTAGATTAGTATTAGATTATGTTACAATAATATGTTATATTGTATGTTATATCGATTATATCAGATTATTAGATGATGAACTGCATCTAAGGTGAGGTTAGATGGACATGCAGAAAGAAATTAAAGTTGAGTTAAGCCAATTTGTATAATTGCATCAGGACTCGACTGAGTGACTTGACATGGTTGAAGAGAACCCTAGCACATGACTTGGGGTTGGTGTTATCTTAAGCAGTAATTTATAAATGAAGCAAAGAAAAATAGTAACCTGGACATCCATGGACCTAATTATGACTAGACTCTAAAAACAATGACATAAACTCCAAGGCACAGCAAAAACATGAAACCAATAACATCAGTACAAACCATGAAACCAATAACATCAGTAAAAACCAAGAAACCAGTAATAAGCACCACTCACTATGGAATTCATCCATTTATACACTAGACTAGTGGAGAGAATCGGGGACTGAGGAGAGAGTAACAAGTGCAGACAATCAACAAAACCAACATTGATGACAAATGTAAAAGCTAGGAACCCTTTTTGGGCTTCTGTGTTGTCAGAGAAGATCTTTGCCACACAGTAAATCTTCCATTTCTCAGTCTTCGGGATAGTCAAAACTTGATACCACCTGATTTTTAATCTTATTAATTCTGTATGATTGACATGAGAATTGTCTTGCCACAATGAACACTGGCATAAATGCTTTTATCTGCCTAGTATTATGTTACACTGTTGAGAGAAAAGTCATGCCCAGCAGGAACAAAAACAGGTCAAGTAAACACAAAGAGCAATAATAAACATCTTATCTTATTTTGTCCTAATATGTGCTGTCCCCCCTGAATGATTCCCGATCTCATCCATTAGGACCACACCCAAAGAGACCCTCTACCTCACAGCTGGTCTCACCACTGTTTTGTACACCTTTCAGCGTGGCTGATACTCTTATCACACATTACTCCTGACACCCATCTCAACTCAGTTGAGAATTCAAAAATGTTTTTAAAATTTCAGAGATGAAAAATAATTTTCACCTATGGAGCTATAGTTGTCAGTCGTAACATTTTGTCTTTAATATGCATATGTATTTCTGTTTCCTACAGACCTATCTCAGTACTGCAGTGTTCCATTATCTAACATCTCAGTTAATATACCACTCACTCTGCTTGGGTATGCAAGTAGCTGGTGCTTGACAATACTGAATTTAATAGCTAATGATATCCAGACACTGAAAAAATGCCTGGATGTATGAAATCTGAATGTATGCACCGAAGTAGAGGTGAGAAAGAAAAAAGGTTTTTCATAATGAAAGGACATCACTGGTTTTGGCAGTCTTTTAAATGCCACCTGAATGCTTTGACTACCATCAAACCTGGAAATGGCATGTGGATCAGGTAAGGATACTGTGTAATTTGGGACTGTTTCGAGCTCCAGAACATGGGGCCTTATTCTCCTCTGCAGGATCCACTGATGGGTTCATTGAAGGACAAGAGGCAGACAGATTTTCTCTTCCTATTTTCCCCCCACTTACTTCATTCTTTCCACTTGTACTTTCTTCCCCTCTTCATCCCTTTTCTTTGACCCATTTGGCACTCGCTTGTAGCTACTCTACTTCCTTCTCACCTTCAATACATTAATAAGAGATAAGTGGAGCTCAAAGTGCTCAAGGACAGACTTCCCTCAAAACTCAATGCCTCCTGCAAGGTGTCTGCTCCATCTTAAACTGAGTATAAGTCTACATTTAAGCCTGGTCATGACAGCATATCAATTTGCCCAGCAAACAAACTGTAACAAAGATGATTACTGGCCAAGGTCTATACAACTAAAACAAGTAAACATGGCATTGTTACCAAGAATGATGGCCATACATTGAGCCTCTTATACTGATGAAAATCTTAATGGGTCTATTTTTCATATTAGGTATGAAAAACTATGTCTGATAATTAATTCCTGCTGGAAATGAGGAAACAAGCATTCCCCACCACCTACGTACCAGCCAAACAGTCATGTTTTAACAAGTTCCCGAGCCAAATGCAAAAACACTGAGAAGGTAAGGCGTTTTAAGGGATTTATTTGACGAGTCTTTTGCTTCTATGGTCACAGGAGTCTCAGGAATTTAGAGGGATTCGGTGAGAGATAGAATTCTGGACTTCAGAATGAGGAACTTGCGAGGAAGGGCGAGGCGTAAGATTCTAGACTTCGGAACAAGGAACTTGCGATGAAGGGTGAAACATAGATTTCTACACTTCGGAACAAGGAGGCGATAATGGATCTTACTGTGGAGATAAAGATCCAGTAGGAAGAGATGAATGGAATCCAGGAGGATGACTCCGTTGGGGTTTGGGGGGCATCATGCAGCATTATGAGGGTGAGAAATTGAAAAACAAAACTATTTCCTGAAAGAAATTTGCCTTTTATGTTAGAATTCACCAAGTCTGAACTGAAGTCCAATTGAAATTGTGCATAGCATTAAAACAAGCATAAACCTTGTTTAATCAAGTGAAGAAATTCAAGTCCAGTTGCCACGACAAGAAGATTTCGACATGAATTCACCATGACATGGATGACTGAGAACCTTGTTTAATACTGTTGTCTCTGATGGTTTGCATCTGTTTGGATTTGCATATTTGTTCTTCATTAATCATTTATACGATAAACAACACACATTCAAAGAGTCAGAAATACTTACAGGGGATCCGTGTATGCTAGACTCTTAATGTAATAGACTGTCCATGAAATGCATGCAGTCACAGGAAACTAAAAATATATTGTCTCAGATTTTGCTGTAGGGATGCATGTAGTGGCACTCCTCCACACTGTTATGAGGGAGAATAGGGAGACTTAGCCCGATCATTCTAGTTTGTTTACTACTTGGTCAGAGCAGAGGGCTGTGTTATTTGAAAGTCCAGACACCAAAGTTCTGGGGGGAGATGAATAATTAGTCATGAGATGAATATCTGCCCTCATTCATCATCCTAAGGAACATGGCTGCCAACAGAACTGAAACCAAGCAAGAGTCCTTTCCCTCTTGTGTTTTTGTTCATCAGACACTCAACTATTATTTTTTCTCTTGATATGATGACTTGCTCAAGTGATGATATGCTCAAAAGTTTTGCAGAATGACTATAAATAGGAACCGAAGCTCCTACTTTGCCTTTTGATCAAAAATGACTGAAAAACATGATTGAAAAATCAATCAAAAGTGCATTCTTTCATGTCATTTTGAATTTTGAATTGTAGTATTGATAGTTTTACCAAGAGCAAAGGAAAAAAAGGTAAGTGTGAATATACTTTGAATAACAGGATCAATATGTGCTGCAATGAGAACTACCATTTTCTTAGGACCTGAGTTTTGTCTGCAGATAAGGAAACACTCAAGGGTCAGAATGCTTGGTTTCGAATGTGACGGATATTGAGTTATTTTATCTACTATCTTACTAATGTCACAGCAAAACTGTCTGGACTGGTGTCAATGTGCAAGGTTAGTTGAACTCTCAGCTTTTCAACCACTGAATTAACAAATTTCCCTCTTTGCTTATTGTGTGTCCATTACTTAAAACTGCAGATTTTGAGTTATCATTCTGTTCAAGAAAAAAATGTAATGTGAGACAGAACCTTGACCCCAGTAAGTCTACTTCCAAGAAGCTCAACATGATTAGAAACTCCAAGTTGTAGGTGACTTAACTTCAGCTTCATAAAAAGTCTAATAACAAGGTAAAATAGTCAGAAAATGTAATGAGCTCAATTTGATTGCTTGAGCCACAATGGCATTAGGGCTCATAAAGTTACTTATGTTATTTAATCCTCTATCCACTTTGCATCTGCGCATTGAGTCAGGATGGAGTCACTATTCCTGCAATGTAATGGAATGTTTGAATCAAATAATTTTGTCTGTATTCTAACTTATGTCCCTTATTGAGGATGCGCAAAAAAAACAAAACAAAAAAAAAAAAAAACATCGACATAGACACTGGATATAGAAACATTACTATTTATTGTATTTATTCATTACTATTAAGGATTAAGAAATGATAAAGATCAGTATATGAGTTGTTGTACTAAAGCTTCGGTAACCATTATATATATATCACACACACACACACACACACACACACACACACACACACACACACACACACACACACACACACACACACACACACACACACACACACACACACACACACACACACACACACACACACACACACACACC
>CAAKHD010012816.1:0-11537 GCA_901007705.1 Fistularia tabacaria | reverse complement strand
AATGAGTGAGTGAATGAGTGAATGAATGAGTGAATGAGTGAGTGAGTGAGTGAATAACTGAGTGGGGGAGTGAAGGGGAGAAGTAATGAATGCGGGGGAAGTGGATGAGTGAATGAGTGAATGAATGAGTGAGAAGTGAATGAGGGAATGAGTGAGTGAATGAATGAGTGAGAAGTGAATGAATGAGTGAATGATTAATGAGTGAGTGAATGAGCGAGAAATGAATGAGTGAGTGAATTAGTGAGAATTAAATGATGGAATGAGTGAATGAATGAGTGAGAAGTGAATGAGTGAATGAATGAGTGAATGAGTGAGTGAGTGAGTGAGTGAGTGAATGACTGAGTGAGTGAATGAAGGAGTGAACTAATGAATGAGTGAGAAGTGAATGAGTGAATGAGTGAATGAGTGAGAAGTGGGTGAATGAGTGAATGAATGAGTGAGAAGTGAATGAGTGAATGAATGAGTGAATGAGTGAGAAGTGGGTGAATGAGAAGTGAATGAGTGAGTGAATGAGTGAATGAATGAGTGAGAAGTGAATGCGTGAATGAATGCGAAATGAGTGAATGAGTGAATGAGTGAATGTGAGTGAATGAGTGAATGAGTGAATGAGTGAATGACTGAGTGAGAAGTGAATGAGTGAGTGAATTAGTGAGAATTAAATGATGGAATGAGTGAATGAATGAGTGAGAAGTGAATGAGTGAGTGAATGAGTGAATGAATGAGGGAATGAGTGAGTGAATGATTGAGTGGGAGAATGAGTGAATGAATGAGTGAGAAGTGAATGAGGGAGTGAATGAGTGAATGAATGAGTGAGAAGTGAATGAGTGAATGAATGAGTGAATGAGTGAATGAGTGAGTGAGTGAGTGAATGAATGAAGGAGTGAATGACTGAGTGAGTGAATGAAGGAGTGAACTAATGAATGAGTGAGAAGTGAATGAGTGAATGAGTGAATGAGTGAATGAGTGAATGAGTGAATGACTGAGTGAGAAGTGAATGAGTGAGTGAATTAGTGAGAATTAAATGATGGAATGAGTGAATGAATGAGTGAGAAGTGAATGAGTGAGTGAATGAGTGAATGAATGAGTGAATGAGTGAGAAGTGGGTGAATGAGAAGTGAATGAGTGAGTGAATGAGTGAGTGAATGAGTGAATGAATGAGTGAGAAGTGAATGAGTGAATGAATGAGTGAATGAGTGAATGAATGAGTGAATGAGTGAGAAGTGAATGCGTGAATGAATGCGAAATGAGTGAATGAGTGAATGAGTGAATGTGAGTGAATGAGTGAATGAGTGAATGATGGCAGAATCAAGAAAAACGTAGTTCAAATCCTTCCTTTCCAAATGCCTGCATGTGGTTGAAGGTCACGCGACCACATCTTCACTCATTGTGACGTCACCAGTAACAAGGTGAACAAAAATCTCCTGCAAAAAACCGCCGCTGCTTCCTTGGATCTCCACAGCTCATGTGCAGCAAGTGCGGGATAAGCGGCACCAGCAGGACCAGTCCGGCGTGGCTGTGCCGGATCTGCAGCGAGGACCAGGAGGTGAGACCCGGCGAGAACCTCCATCTTTTTATTGATCTATTTTCATTCTCTATTATTTACGACACGACCAATTTTCCAGCTTTTAGCGCAGCATTTCATTTCACCGTCCAGTGGGCCAGATCATTTCTTCTGAAGACACCGACGGACAGAGATACCCAGAGCTCGTATCTAAAGCAGTTTAATTGAAAAAAAAAAAAAAGAAAGAAGTCTCTATTTTTGAGTCTTATTTCATTTTCAGGTGAAATGTTTTGTTAGTCTTTTTTCCTTTTTTGGCTAAATGAGTAAAAGATTCGCTTTTCATCTGGAGCTCTGTGGATTTAGTTTGTTATTTAAAGTTGGCTGATGACAGAATAGAAAGAAATATCATCTAAATTCTCCCCCCGGTTTTTACTTTTCAAAGGTTAATGGAAGAGAATAGAACTTTTGTCACAGCAGCGCAACAATAGCAGATTCAATAAATATAAATATAAATATAAATATAAATATAAATATAAATATAAATATAAATATAAATATAAATATAAATATAAATATAAATATAAATATAAATATAAATATGAATAAAAGAGGCAGTAAAAAAATATGTCAAAATACATCTATAAAAATTATATATAATAGATTAAATATAATTAAACTAATATTTTTTTTTCTAAATTAAGAATATATTACATTCTATCTTAAAAAAACAAACAGTGACAGTACAAGACCAGGATGCAAATGGAGTGACACCAACAAGGCTAAAAATGAAGCACCGGAGTGGATGTGTGAGGTGGTGAGGTGGTGGTAGCACAGATGCCGGTCAGAGTGTGATGGCCGTGGGCACAAAGGAGCATCTGAAGCGTCGCGGTGGGTGGGAAGGATTATCCAGGATAGCTCCCCGGTTGTCCTTCACCCTCCCCACGGCCACCCGTTCCAGATGGTTGCTAGCTTGTTAGGCCTGTTGACCTCGCCAGTCCTGGCACCGCGCTGGCTACCATGGACCGGTAGAAGGTCTTGATGGCTGCAGACACCGAGGCTGCAGACACCAAACATCCTGCTCTGACCCTTCCTGTAGAGGAGATCTGTATTGTGTGTTCAGTCCAGTTTATTGTTAATGCGGTACCCAAGGTACTTGTAGGAGTCCACAATCTCCGCCTTCTCAACCTGGATGGTGATTGGTATACCCGTTTTTCCCGAAGTCCACGACCACCTCCTCGGTCTTGGACCTTTTCCATTTTTGGTTTGGGAAAGTTTGCGCGCTGTTGTCGTGGAAATTTTTTGGAGGTTTCTTGAAGACAAAATTGCTGAATGGTCAGAATGGGCCTCGAGTGCTTCTTTTGAGGCCTCAGAAGGTCTCACAGGGTACAGAGGAGTCTGCGGGGAGAGTACAGAGTAGGTTTTTATGCCTGGAGAGGAGGCGCCATCTTGAAGGAGATGTCGGGTCACGGTGGTCACAAGGTAAGAGAGAAGGTGCCATCTTGAAGGACGTCAAGATGGCACCTCCATGTGTTCTACCAAATATTTCCACAGCACTGCCCCTTCTGATTTAGTCTCCGCCACCGACTCTGCAGGTCCAGAAGCGCTCGGGAGCCTGGTTCTTCAAGGGGAGGGGTCAGCAAGTTCTGCCGGCTCCCCTCCCTCTATCCGGACCCTCACAGTCCAGCCCCGAGAACAGCGCCGCACCGGCAGACAATGGGCCGCGTCATCAAGGGCCTGGTAGCTTCACAGATACTCACTCTAATCATTGCGACACGCTCTTTTCATAAATACAAATCTTTTTTTTAAAGTGGGAGGACTCTACAGTAAACACAGACAGTACACTTTTACACCCAATTAGCACATCGTGTGTCACGATGATGTTGCTACACTGTTCTAAAGTTTTGTGCCATCTGCTGGAGTTATTTTTGAGCTGATGAAAGCCTTTTTTTAATTTGAATTTATTATCCCACCTCCCAAAAGCAATTCTCAGCTAACATGCAACGATCAATCCTCAACTGTTTATTATCCAACGCATGCTGTTTACATGCTACTTTTCAGAGAATGCCTCGTTCCCTGATATGAAATAATCTCACGCTGACTTCCTGGATTTTTCTTCGTGCTGTTTTGGCGTTGAACCGCGTTTCTTTTGTGTCTGTAGAGCCGTCTGAGGATCCCCAGCCGCGGATGTCTTCGGGGTCTGACCGATGGGATCGGACAGCGGGAACAGCGGCCAATGCCAATCACGAGACCCCGTCCCGTCCGGCAGCTGCTACGAAAACAGAGTGGCAGGCCTCGAAACCGCCGGCAGCGAGCGAACAGGCCGAGCAGCCCGCAGGTGACGCACCGCCTTCTGCCGAGACACTTTCGATAGATTCTACTCTTCACTCTTCAGTTAAAAATAGTCCGTTTTTTTTTTTTTTCTTTTAAAAGCGAAACAATAATGAAAAGAAGCGCGCAAAATCCATCACATAGATTGTCTGTATCTCGGGCAAGTGACAAAATGTTTGGTTACATGTTTATATTTTGACATACATGACAGACATTATACATTATATTTATATATATACACAAACACTCACACATATATACGGATATTTATTCATTCATTAATTTATCTATTTTTATTATTACTATGATATTTTTTTGTCAATGCCGCCTCAGGAGGGCACAAGCCAGTGTCTTTTTGAGCCAGTCCCGAGCCCAGACAAAGGGAGAGGGTTGCGTCAGGAAGGGCATCCGGCAGAAAAACTTGTGCCAAAACTAAATATGCAGATCGAACCTACGACTCTCACAACCGGATTGGTCGAGACCTCGGTTAACAAAGTCCACCATTGGTGCCGATAACCTACATGGAAGTTAGGCTACTGTGGGTCGAAGAAGGAGAGGAGGAAGTCGTGTTCGGAAGCAGAGAGAGAAGAGGAAAGGCAAGAGTTTTGGACTGAGAGGAGGGACTTTGAATGTTGGGAGGATGACGGGAAAAGGTAGAGAGTTGGTCGACATGATGCAGAGAAGGAAGGTGGAGATACTGTGTGTCCAGGAGAGCAGGTGGAAAGGTAGCAAGGCCAGAGGCTTAGCAGCAGCCTTGAAGTTGTGCTGTCATGGTACTGGCAGGAAGAGACATGGAGTAGGAGTTATCTTGAAGGAGGAGTTTGGTTCAGTTAGCTAGTTTGGAAGGTTAGCTGCAGCAAGACATAATGTACGTGTCTATGATGGGATCTATGAGGATTGGAGGAGCCTTTTGCTTGCCCTTCAGTGACAGATTGTTGGTCTACGTTCTGCCTTTCTTCACAAGTCCCTTTTTCCAGAGTCACAAATTTCGCCTTTCCAAGCAAGTTCCTCGTTCCGGAGATCTACGTCTCACTGGCTTCCCCGCAAGTTTCGGAGACTCCCGCGATCCCAGAAGCAACCTGCACCCAGCACAGTCACCCCTTCATCCTTGTAAATAAATCCCTGGAAATGCCTTACCTCCGCTGAGCATTCTTGCATTTGGGTCTATGTTGGGTCTGCGATGAGCGTGCGCTCAGCAAGTGCGTACCTGCCGGGGATGCAGTGTGACAGGGAGCGCACAGCTGGTCCTGGTTCCCGAGAATCATTGAGCGCTTAAAGCCAGAGCTTTGAGCCTCGTTGGTTGCTGGGTAACTCGACAATGTCCCTCGGTCTTCCCCATTGGCCACTCCTCCCGTCGGTGTAAACTCGTGCATCCTGCCGGGCCGTCACCTCCCGTGTATGCTCGCGCCTTCCGCCTGTGACACCAAAGGGCTTTCCCTTGTCGTTGCATGCACCTAGCGGCCCGTCCGAGACCTGGCCTCTCTCTCGTTGCTATATGCTAGCGCCTTCCACCTAGTTGCCTGCTCCTGCCCAGCGTCCCCCCCTACCTGGACTCCCTGCTCTTGCCCTGCTACGGTTGGTGGAGATAAAGAAGATTGAGGATTTGAATTACATGGGGTCACCGGTTCAGAGCAATGGTTTGGTCATGTACAGAGGAGGGATATTGGTAGAAGGACGCTGAGGTTGAGACTGCCAGGCAGGAGGACGAGAGGCAGACCAAAGAGAAGAGTTATGGATGGTGTGGAAGAGGACATGAAGTTCGCAAATCAACCTCCGCCTTCTTCTCTCTTCTCTCACACGATCTATGGCAGCCCCCTGAAGGGAGTAGCCCGAAGGAAAGGAAGAAAATAGAAATGAAAGGTGTTATTAGGCGACTCGGTGGCACACGAGCAAGAGCCTCTGCCTTCCAGCAAGAAGGTTTCTGGTTCGATTCCGACGACAGGGGCCTGTCTGGAGGGAGTCTCCATGTCGCCCTCGTGGGTCTCCTCTGGGTTCTCCGTTTTTTTTCTGACGGTCCAAAAGCACGCAGGAGGTCAATCGGCGATCTGAAACTGCTCAGACGATGGTTGTATGTCTCTATATGATTGGCACCGAGCTTCTTCAGACACACCGTGTCACTTCCAGCTCCCGCTGCAGCCAAGAAGGAGGCGTCTCCTGACAGAAGGACACCCGCTGTCTCCGGTGACAATCCGCCCCGTAACACCGCGGCCAAAATCGACCCGCCAGCCATCAGCGCCGCCCCCGGAAGGCTTGCCGCGGACCCTGTGCCGGAGCCGGACGTCGACTACGACTCCGACGACACCAGTAAGACCCAACCCCCGACGTAAAAGCACCCGTGACAAAATACCATTGCGCCATTCCAGAGCCTTCCACCTTTTACGGTTTATAAAAAGATAGTGTCCGTAAATAGCGTGTACGTTCCATGTCCACGTCGGCCATTGTTATTGTCTCAAACGTCTGAGGACGACAGATGGAAAGTAGCCTAAATCTGGCGAATTCAGACAAAGTAACTGTGTTCATGAACGTGCGCTGTCCTCTCCCAGTAAACTAATAAAAGTAAAGTAAGCGACGGCACGAAAGGAAAATGCCTTTATTTTTTTCCCAAGCAATTTGTGTCACACGGCGTCGTGCACATCCGCATTCGTGCACGAGGGAGTAAATTTCCCCCCGGAGAGATCCAGAGCGCTAAATCAATTTCTCAGGGAAATTGGATTCTCTAACGGGGTTTGTTGGAAAGAACTTCAGATAGCGTTTCTCCTTCAGATGTCTGATGCGTTGCTGGGTTTTTTTTGTTTGTTTTTTTTTTCCGTTACCACGGCAGCCACCCTGGGATGTTTGGAGTTCAGCCTCCTGTACGAGCAGGAGAATCACGCCCTCCGCTGCAGCGTCGACAGGGCCAAGGTGAAGGAACGTTTTTTTCCGTTTTTATCTTTTAAATTCTCCGAATTACGGCCTTTTTTTTTTTTTAATCTGCTGCCCTGGAGAGGCCTGTGACCTCGGGTGACCTCTGGTAGCCCCAGGTGACCTCAGATGACCTTGACCGTGAATACAATAGCTGTAAATCAGTGGTTCTTAACCTTGTTGGAGGTTCTGAACACCACCAGTTTCATGTGCGCATTCCCTGAACCCTTAATAGGAAAATTAAAATGTGATTTTATTCAATTTCAAAACAGACGTATACAGTGGGGCTCCTAAAATGCAGATTTTTTGTTTATGGGTTAAAAAATATTATTTTCTTTAAAAAAACAGAACTCTGAATAAAAAAAAATATATCACTTATAGAAAATGTATCAATTCTTTTCAACCCATAAAATACTTGCGGTTTATTTTTTTTATCCGCTATTCAGAGATAAATAAAGTTTTTTTTTTTAAAATTTGGTACTGGGGTTCAAAAAAGCAGATTTTTTTTGATAAATCCCAATATTATGCAAAATGACTGTCTATCTTTCAATGATTGTTAAGTTTTAACTAGTTTTTGTTTTATTTCCCTCCCCGAAAAACCTTTTTTTGAATAAATTCTTGAAATTAATTTTGCTTCGATGACGAAAAGAAGCGACGTCTTCGATAAAATATTAAATTGATCTGTTATATCTATATCTAGAAATAATATATATATGGGTCGGTTGTGTGTGAACCCCTGGGGTTCCATTAAACCCGGGTTAACAACTACTATTATAAATGTTTTAATTTTGCGAAACCACCTCACGACACAGTTTATACACTTTTCTTCGACAGGCGTGGACATTTTCTCACATTTCATAAACACTCTCGAAGTTCAAACCTTCCTAGAAAAATAAGCACAGTTTTCTAGAATGAAACCAAAGACCTAAATCTGTTTTCAGGCCCAAACATTGGTTTGAGAAATAAAAAAATATAAAATGTTTTTCATATAATTAATAATGATGGGTTCTAGAAATAATGAATTTAATGTTTGCGAGCATCTTTTTTTTGGTTTTTCTTTCTTCTGGGTGAGAAGATTCTTATAAACGGACATGATGCCACCTTAGATCATGTTTGAGAAGTGTAATGAACCAACGGTCTGCAGTCCTGTAGCCAATCAGGACTCAGAAAACAATGCGCTGTAGAAAATCTACAGATTTTTTCTTTAAACTCCTCAAACATTCTTTTAACCTTCATTCTTTCAACGGGAACTCGAAAAATTGAACTATTAAGTGTTTTTTTGTTTTTTTTTACTTCAACTTCAGAAATCAATCATTTCTATTTTAACATCAAATTGTGCTTTTGCGGATTTGAAAAAAAAAAAAAAAAAGTAAATTTGTTTTTATCCAGATTGTGGCAAACGTTCATCCTCTTGTTGTTTTTCCAGTCTTGAAATATTCAATACTCAATAATATATAATATCATCTACTAGATCTACTTAAATACAACATTTCCCACTTTGATTCACACAATTAACATTTCGCAATAAAACAGTCACTGCCCGTGTTTATTATTTTGAAATTCCACTTGACAAGAAGGCAGGAGGTTTCCTGCTTCCAGCGGCCCCGCCATTTTCAGCTCCACCGCTTTGTCTTCTCAGGGCTTGAAGCCGATGGACTCCAATGGACTCGCCGACCCATACGTGAAGCTGCACCTGCTTCCTGGAGCCAGCAAGGCAGCGTCCTCCGCATCGCCGGCTCCGCCGTAGAATCGCCTCTTGGCTCCTCTTCACTCCGATAACAAGTTTTTTTTCTTCGTTTTCTGTCCGCAGTCCAACAAGCTGCGGACCAAGACCCTGAAGAACACCCTGAACCCCGTGTGGAACGAGACGCTCGTCTACCACGGCATCACCGAAGAAGAAATGTCGCGCAAAACGCTGCGGTACGAGCGGCCGGGAGATTCGGAACGTCGCGCCGCGGCGGCTGAACCGCTCAAAGGGCGGCTGTTGTGTCTGCAGGCTGTCGGTCAGCGACGAGGACAAGTTCGGACACAACGAGTTCATCGGGGAGACCAGGGTGGCGCTGAAGAAACTCAAATCCGGCCAGAAGAAGAACTTCAGCGTTTGCCTGGAGAGGGTGATCCCGGTAAGACGCCGACACTTGGACAACTCGTCCCCGTAGAACCGCAGAGGGAGGGCGTCGTAGTACCGTCTGCGTGCGGACAGGGACCGCTCTACTTGGAGCTTGACAAGGGTTCTCCAGCCCACATGTGACGAGTGTCCTCGTCAAGACGCGCTTTGAAACTGTCCGGGCCCGATTTGGACTCGGACTCCACTCGAAACGACTCCTCTTGAACGGACTTGGACTCGAGCGAGCTTCACTTGAATCGACTGGACCGGACTGGAATGTACCCGACCCAACTTGACCCTCATTCAACTCGACTTTAACCAACTCCGCTCGACTCGACTGACCCGACTCAGCTTGACTCAACTGGTCCGGAATCAACACGACCTGACTCGACTCCTCTCAACTGGACTCAAACTGACACGACCTGACTCAGCTTCACTCATCTCAACCGGAACTGAGTCGTATTGACTGGAGTCGACTCGACTCGGACTTGAACTGGACGTGAATCCACTCCGCTCATCTCGACCGGAGCTGAATTGACCCGACTTGACGCGGCCCACCTTCACTCAACTGGACCGGAGTTAGTTTGACTTCATCTCGACTTGAATTCCCTCAACTTGGACTCTTCTGATGACTTGTTACTTGACACTGAGCCTCTTCCAACAGCATCAACTTGACTCTTTACGATGATGGTGATGATGATGGTGATGTTTCTGTCCGTCTCTGTCCTCAGGTGAAGAAAGCGGTCGGAGGCTCGGCCAGGGGAATGGCTCTGTACGAGGACGATGTAAGAACCCGACGGGGGGGATTTCAAAATAAAAGCAGATGTGATGGTGTTTTAAATCGATGGCAGGTACATCTCCTAAAAAGGAAAAGAAATCCTGTCGACTCCTGGGATATTCAGACTCGGGCTTGAGTCTGAATCTTCCTGGAAAATCCTGGACTTGACTCTGACTCTCCTTTGAAAAAGACTGGACTGGGACTCTTCTTTAAAAACCCGGACTCAACTCTTGACTTTTTTTTTTAGAAATTCTGGACTCGACTCTGAGTCTCTAAAAAAGAAAAACCTGGACTCGACTTGGACTCTCATTTTTTTTAGAAATCCAAAATTGAAGTTGGACTCCGGTTTTTGAAAATCTGAAATTCAACCCTGACTCTTCCTTAAAAGTCCTGGACTCTGACTCCTCCCCCTAAAAACCCTTAGACTCAACTCCGGCTTTTTGCTGACCCGCGATTCGCCGTTCAGGCGGACAGAATCGTTTGGATCGAAGGTTTTGAATCGAGAAATAAAAGATGGACGTAACTGACAAAGAGTCCGGAAAGAGCCGATCCGCTTCCGGCCTTATCAAAAGGACGCCATCGCTTCACGTTGTTTTAGCATCCCGGTTTAAAGGATTCCCGAGGGTGACGAGGCGAGTTCGAGTCTAACAGCGGATCATCGATCGATCTCGGGGCCGGTTTCGGCCGATCGATTGATCCGCGGGTCTTTGGGAACGGGGCGCAGGTGCACGAAGTGGACGACTCGGAGGAGAGGGGTCGCATCCTGGTGTCCCTGACCTACAACAGCCAGCAGGGACGCCTGATGGTGGGAGTGGTCCGCTGCGCTCACCTGGCCGCCATGGACTCCAACGGATACTCCGACCCCTTTGTCAAAGTGTACGAGAACTTTATTTTCTCTTCTAAATACATTCTACAAAACGTGGAGTACATATTTACCGTGAAAGTACTATCCTTCCACTTTAGGATACTTCATATTTTAAATTTTACTCACCGAACACCCCATATAAGCAGTCATTCGTTCGTTATCTGTACCGCTGATCTGGACGCCAGTCGATCACAGGGCCGCCGCACACAAGAGACATTCAGTCATTCTGCTCTCCCGCTCGCTAATCTGGGAGATTTAGAGTCTCTTATGAAGCTGCTGCCTGCTTTCAGACTGTAGGAGGAAATGCAGAAACTACTTTTCAATGTTTTCTCTAGGAAAACCAATAGCCAACAGCCTATTTTGGCTAACAAAACGACTAAAATACCTACGATGGTCGGACAGCACAACGCCTGGCACCTAAAATCAGTTGATGGTTGGTTTTATTTTGGGACAAAAATTCTTCAATGTTGTACATGATTCCACAAAACAAAATTATATTGAATTATATTGAATAATATTTAATATTATTGAAACAAAAAAAAGCAATAGCTTTAAATGGCCATCCTAATACAAACACAACACTGAATCAGCCATTAGTTTGCAGAAACTGCCAGTAAAACACAATTACTTTGACCGACAAAAGAACATGAACGTTTTCCATGTCATTTTGATCATCAGTAAAGCACTTTATGCTTTAGGTTTCTTTTAAACCACAATAAAGAAGTACTTGATTTCAGTTCATCACTGAGTTCATTCCATCATTTCACACCCATGACTGAGACACAACTTTCTTTTACATTTGTTCAAAATTAAAGAAACCCCGAAGATTATCATTCGCAACTCTTAGTTTAAACAGGTTTTTTAATGCCTTTTGAACCAAATTATTTTGAACTCTATAAAGTGTCTCTGATATCTTAATATAAACAACATCCTTCAAATGAAGAGATTGTGTTTGTATCAACAGATCATGAGTTGGTTGACAGAACTCTACTTTATTAGCTCTTCTACTAGCCTTTTTTTGCAGCTTAAATAGAGACTCAATGCAGACTTTTCCTGC
>CAAKHD010012813.1:0-12047 GCA_901007705.1 Fistularia tabacaria | reverse complement strand
GCCAGTGTCTCCCTGAGTCGGTCCCAAGCCCAGATAAATGCAGAGGGTTGCATCAGGAAGGGCATCCGGCGTAAAACTTTTGCTAAAACCAAATATGCAAATCGAACCTAAGAATTTCATACTGGATCGGTCGAGGCCCAGGCTAACAACGACCACCATTGGTGCCGATAACCTACAGGGAACCAATGGAAATTGGGCTACTGTGCGTCGAAGAGGGAGAGGAGGAAGGCGTGTTCGGAAGCAGAGAGAGAAGAGGAAAGTCAAGAGTATGGGACTGAGAGTAGGGACTTTGAATGTTGGGACGATGAGAGGAAAAAGTAGAGAGTTGGTTGACATGATGCAGAGAAGGAAGGTGGATATACTGTGTGTCCAGGAGAACAGATGGAAAGGTAGTAAGGCTAGAAGCTTGGGAGTAGGTTTTAAGTTGTACTATCATGGTACTGACAGGAAGAGAAATGGAGTAGGAGTTATCTAGAAGGAGGAGTTTGTTTGGAATGTTCTGGAGGTGAAAAGAATGTCAGATAGACTTAAGAATCTGGAACTGGAAATTGGAGGTGTGATGCTCAATGTTGTTAGTGGCTATGCCCCACAGGTGGGATGTGAGTTAGAGGAGAAGGAGAAGTTCTGGAATGAGTTAGATGAAGTGATGCAGAATATCCCTAGAGGAGAGATTGGTAATTGGTGCAGACTTCAATGGACATGTTGGTGCAGGTAATAGAGGTGATGGGCAGGTTTGGTATCAAGGATAGGAAAACAGGTGAACAAATGGTGGTAGACTTTGCAAAAAGGATGTAAATGGCTGTTATGAATACTTTTTTCCAGAAAAGACAGGAACATAGGGTAACCTATAAGAGCGGAGGTAGGAGCACGCAGGTAGACTACATCTTGTATAGAGGAGGTCATCTGAAAGAGATCAGTGAGAGCAAAGTAGTGGTAGGTGAGAATGTAGCCAGACAGCATAGGATGGTGGTTTGGAGGATGACTGGTGACAAGGAAGATGAAGAGGACAAAGGTAGAGCAGAGGACAAAGTGGTGGAAGCTGAAAAGGGAGGAATGCTGTTTGGTTTTCAGGGAGGAGATGAGAAAGGCTCTTGGTGGTCAGGGAGAGCTACCAGATGACTGGACAACTACAGCTACTGTGATCAGGGAGACAGGTAGGAGAGTTTGCAGTGGGGATGGGCAGGCTGACCGATGAGGTTAGACAGAGATCTCCATGGACCATGATGTTTGCAGATGATATTGTGATCTGTAGTGAGAGCAGGGAACAGGTTGAGGAATATCTTGAGGTGGAGGTTTGCTCTAGAAAGAAGAGGAATGAAGGTTAGTCGCAGCAAGACAGAATATATGTGTGTTAATGAGAGGAACCCAGGTGGAACGGTGAGGCTACAGGGAGTGGAGATCAAGAAGTTGGAGGATTTCAGGTAATTAGGGTCAACGGTCCAGAGCAACGGAGAGTGTGGAAAAGCGGTTAAGGAAGGGGTACAAGCAGGTTGGAATGGGTGGAGAAAAGTTTCAGGGGTTCTTTTACACTAGAAGAATTTCATCTAGAATGAAAAGAAAGGTGTACAAAACAGTGGTGAGACCAGCGATGCTGTATGGTTTGGAGACAGAGGCACTGAACAAAAGACAGGACAGCAAGCAGAGCTGGAGGTAGCAGAGATGATGATGTTGAGGTTCTCTTTAGGAGTGGTGAGGATGGATAGGATCAGAAATGAGTCCATCAGGGGGACAGCTCATGTTAGATGTTTTGGAGAGAAAGTAAGAGAGGCCGGACTGAGATGGTTCGGCCATGTACAGAGGAGGGATAGGGACTATATTGGTAGACGGATGCTGGAATGGGAGATTCCAGGCAGGAGGTCTAGAGGAAGACCGAAGAGAAGATTTATGGACGTAATGAGAGAAGATATGAAGGTAGTTGGTGTGAGAGAGGACAATACAGAGAATAGGGTTAGATGGAGGAGGTTGATTCGCTGTGGTGACCCCTGAAAGGGAAAAGCCAAAAGGAAAAGAAGAAGAAGAAGAAGGCAGTGGAATAAAAAATAGATTAAAAAAAAATTATGGAAAATATTCAGCAACCACAAAAAGTGAGCCATACAACCACACAACCCTGCCTTTATCTGATGAAATGTGAAAAGTGTTTTACTTGCTGTTTATTCTGTCACATTCAGAAAGTATTGTATAATCTATTTTATTCTTGAATCTAGCTGCAGCCTGCATATAAACAACATCGTAAGAATATGATTTTCAGAGGCTCCACAGCACTATGGCTATTTATTGGCAGTTTTTTGGGGACCAAACTATAACAGTTCCTATTAGACTTTGCATTTAGATTATACATTCAAGTTCCCAAAGGGGCTATTGTCAGACCAACAACTGGTGCAAGTATTGAGCCAAACTGCAGCGATGCCTTGTGAATTTAATTTCTCTGCTCTGTTCCCTGGTGAAGCTTGCTAAGTTAACTGTGATCTCGTAATACCTGGTAGTATCATAGGTAGAAAGTTCATTGCAGCTGAAGACTCTATTGTGCTTGATGTTAAAGTGGAAAAATATAGCTGCAGACATTAGTCTCATCCAAGACATTCACAATCACTGGCTGCTTATACTTTGTTGTTAAATATATGTGAGAGAAAGAGAAACAAGTTATGTTGCCAACAAAGAAGAAAAAAAATCTATATGCTTTGCCCTTCAGGAGAACTGTAGATCAAACCTATAGGCTGTACTAGATTTATCATACAGTATAAATGTCACTGAGGAGGACCAAGAATGTTGTAATGCTATTCCTCTTTGCACCATTACGCAGGCTTTCCGCTCCTGTCCAGTTTCCATGGTGATAGCTCAAAGAACAGGCAGTAGGGCTAACTCTTAATGCTGAGGAAGATTGTGTGTCCACTACTGTATACATGTGTGTGTGCGTGCGTGTGTGTGTGCATGTGCGTGAATGCCGCATAATACTTTATTTACTCTGCCATTATGAGACTATCCCATTTAGCTGTAGTCTGACATTCAATCTTTAAGCATCTTGACTGGAAAGCACAAACCTATATAGAGACACACACACAGATACAATTCCCCTGCTCTAGATTGGATATCGCTCCTCTAATCTCTGATTAGTTGAAGAACTAACGTTTACCAGGGAAAATGTGTCACAAAATGGATGAACTTCAAGAGAGGAAAAATAAAATCTGATTGTGTTAAACCAATTTGTATTTGTCCACTGCCTTGAGGCCAGGTGGAGGGCCTGAAAGTGTGACAAGTGGCTTCTGAACATGAAAACACAAGATTACAACACAAGGTTATGAGAGATTAACAGCAGCTGTATTTTGGCTTTAATGCAGAGGGCATCAAGCACAGGTCAATTCACAGATCAATCTGCAACTGGTGGATAGAAAGCACATCTATTTAGACAAGAAGCAGATTTTGCAGAGCCCTATGAAATGTGGACATATATAGTCTTGTCACTGCTCTAACATGGTAGGATTAAAACTAATGTCCCACTTTCTCTTGTCTTCTTGTCTTAAATTGTCATTTATAACACTGGTAGGGTTCTGGACTGGTACCCACTTGGTCACATGGCTATGTATATGATGCGTATAACCATTTAATCTCACTGTGGTAGTCGAAGTGCCCAGAGAGAATCCACGCTGATGATGGGAGAACATGTAAGCCCTGTACTGATTGGCTCAACTTTTAAAACATTTTCTGCAAAAACCTTTGCATATTTTTAAAAAGCTCCTTTGATATTGTTCCATTTTTTTGGACATTGGTGCACGCATACTAGTGTTTATACCTCAGCTTTTCAGCATTTTTTAACTGCCTGCGACAGTATGTCTTAGTATTACTTTGCTCTGTATTTCCTGTTTTACTTCGTAACCCTGATCCCCATGTAACCCAGCTCATTCTACATCCTGTCCTTAAGTCAGTTTATTTGTCCATGAGTAAGCCCTCTACCTGCCTGTTTTGTCTTTTTCAGATCCTTTGCTTTTTTCCACTGTAACCTGGTCTCAGTGTTGTTTTGAAAGATTGTTCAATTTGTTTTATTCAATCAAACCTTTTGGGGGCTGCTTCCTATTTCCATTAGTAAAAACCTGTAGAGCTTTTAGACAGTAAGATAGAAGTAGATAAGCTAGTAGGTATTTTACAATAATTTGATAAAAAGTATTGGGTTATACTGAATTTAATATGCCTGTTAATCATAAGCAATCTGATCTGTTCAGCTGAGGCACACAGACAGACAAACACAAACACACACACACACACATACTTGCACAAGCAACAAAATCAATAGAAAAATTCAGTCATTCTAAGGACCGAAGGATTTCATTACAATCAAATGAAATGCAGCTCTAGATAATATTATATTCAACCAATTTTTTTAATCTTTATAATAGGTAAACAGTAAATCTAAAGGGTAATCCAAATTTTGGCAATTATGGACTAAGATGAAGACTTCATATGCCAAAACTATTCAATATGACGTGACGATAAGCCAAAATCATTTTACCATGATATAACACAACCATTACCAAGAAATGATAAATATATCTCCAAAAACTCACAATTCATAGTCTGAGTTTTTCTGGTCATTGATTAATTGTTAGCTAATGTTGGTGAGGTAATTGTTCTTGTCATTTCGCTCCTTGAGCTAAACACCTAGTATTTAGTCTGGAAAATATATACATATCCATATACAGACATATTCATACACACACACACCAATATAAATTATTGTGGTGTGTTAGGTGCTGTAATTCTCTACATAAGCTTTTCCTTAAGATATTGCAACGGATATATTGGTTTTGCCTTCAGAAAAATGACATTGGGAAGAGAATATTGTGTTTACAGCTAAATTTAATTTCCCTTGGCACTGTCTGCTTCTCTCCTCTCCATCTCTTTGCATTTCTTCCTGTGTCTAATGACCATCTCTGCAGCCACACTAGTTTGATGGTTCACTTTATTAAGACAAATGACTCCTTCATTTTACTGCAGAACACCCCCTGTGCGCTCATTGTAGGTCCTTGGCTGTCACCTTGGGCAGCTTGGCAGGATCTTCTCTGGGTCACCTTGGGGATTTAGGTTCACAGTCCCAGTGAAAATGCTTCGTTATCCTGACTTAAGTGCTGCAGGATGATTCAGTTGCACTGTTTGTCTGCTGATCAAGGAGCAATTAAGACAGTAGTACATACAGTGATAAATCAGGGAAAAAAAAGCTGAGTATGAAGGTAGCAGGAGAGTGGAGGTCAGCAACCTAAATGTTTTTTGAAGAACAGACATTTAAATTCACTTATATGACGAGGAATAGTGAGGCAAGGCTGGGTCAGTGGGGTCTTTGTGTTTTCTCCAGTGATATAAAACAATATCCTTTTTCTTTGCAGCCAACCTGCACATCTGCACTAAAAGCTCTGCATGGGAAAAATCAATGTTTTATACCTCAACTGTCTGATCAGTTTGTTGTAGATACATCCCCAGCTGGCCACCAGTGTTGCTCAGTTGTCAATATTTGATTCACACTATGCTGTAAGGACGATTCCAGCATGTCAGATGGCAACTACTTTATTTATATCCTGGCGACAGCTGATGCTGTTATTGTGCAATTTAAAGGTTTGTTGCAAACTAACTGAAATCTTCTGCCAGCATTTCCAAATGTCCCAACATTAATGTTCTGAGCAAATCACCTTTAATATCTTTCATATTTACTGGGTATTTACTGATATTTATAGATTATCTAGATATTTCGGTGGTAGGTGAAGTGATCATCAGCTCACCAGAAATTAAAATTTTGTTGGCTCCCCAACTTAAGATGTATATCAAGTTGCAGGCCATTTAATAATTTGTTGAATTTAGATCTCATATAACAGTGTAAAAATGCAGCTAAATTATCTAGTTTAAAATGAATATAACAAGAAATAAGAATATCTTACTCCAAAGCCTATGTACAGCTCAGAAATAATGATAGATGATGATGAGTACCTAACATTAGCACCTGGATAGGTTAGGCAAGGTGATCTGTTAAGGGAGGATGAGAAGAAACTCCTGAAAAACAAAATAAGAAAAGGTCAGTTTGAAATGACAATGATTACAACTCTAAAAAGATTACATGGCAAGCTATTTTTGTCATCACTCCCAGAAAAGACAAATCTGAGTCTCTTACATTTTCAAGTCTCCATTCAGGAGCTGAAGTGTTTCTTGGAGTAGGCAATATTAAACAGTATCAACGCCTACTTTATTAAGAGCTAAATGTTTGGCATGCATCGTCTTACAAAAATAGTCTGAACAAATTTAAAATGCGAAAAGAAAAAAACAGAATTTATTTTCTGTAAACAATCCGTGATAGTCCTTCTGTGAGGAAAGGCATGGCATGAAAAATGTAAACAACACACACCGTTAAGAATTGCATTCTGAAACAGCTGCTTTCTTGAAGAGTTGGATGCAAACCATGTAATCTGTAATTTAATCAGTTTAATAAACTGTTTCATGACAGTGGGGTAACCAAATCACGGTTAAGAACTGATCATCATCATCATCTCCTCAGCTTTCGAGCACCACCATTTTTACTAAGTTGGATCTCCGATACGCCTACCGTCTTGTTCCGATCCGCCAGGGAGATGAATGGAAGACTGCCTTCAAGACCCCCATCAGACACTTCGAGTACCTGGTCATGCCCTTTAGACTTTGCAATGCCCCGGCTGTGCAAGGACTCTAGCTGACCACTAGAGGCATGTCCACTTGTTTCTCCAGCGACTTTTGGAGAACCGTCTCTACTTTAAGGCTGAGAAGTGAGTTTCACAAGCCTTCCGTTGCTCTTCTCTGCTACATCCTTGAGAATGGACAGATTTGCACGGATCCTGAAAAGTTGAAAGCAGTCTTGGATTAGCTGGTCCCACATACACGCAAACAGCTCCAGAGGTTATTGGATTCTACCAACTTTTACGGCAGATTCATACGAAATTAGTCAGACGGCTCCCCACTGACCACTCTCACCTCCACCAAGACCACCTTCTCATGGTCTCCTAAAGCCAACTCCGCCTTGCTGGACCTGAAAAAGTTCTCCCAAGCACCCATCCTTATCCAGCCAGACCCCCATAAACAATTTGTCCTTGAGGTTGATGACTCTGTAAGGGGGGGGACAGTCCTATCACAACGCATGGGCTCCGATGGGGAAACTTCACCCTTGTGCCTTTTTCTCCCGCACGTTATCCCCAACCAAAGAAAATTACGATGTGGGGGATCGGGAAATCCTAGCTATCAAACTTGCTTTGGAGGAGTGGCAGCATTGGTTGGAGGGTGCTGAACATCCTGTGCTAGTCTGGACAGATCATAAGAATCTAGCTTACCTCCAGTCAGCTAAACATCTCAACTCGCGTCAATCCCGTTGGTCTCTTTTCTTCTCCAGACTCAACCTACATCTTGTGTCGCCCAGGTAATCAAAACAATAAACCAGATGCCCTTTCCCGCCAGTTCTTGGTGGATGACACTAATGAGGACCCAGCTCCCATCCTGCCAACTAACTGCATTGTTGGGTCTCCTTGGACATTGAAGATGTCATCAACCAGGTACTCCAGATGGAACTAGACCCCGGCACTGGCCCTCCAGTTAGGAGGTACATCTTCACTTCTGTCCGACCTCATCTCATTCACAGGGCCCACTCTACCAAATTCTCTGCCCATCCTGATATGAGCCGAACTGTTGCCCTTATAAACCGCTGCTTGCAGTTACTCAAGTCCATCACTGCAAACGCATCTGGTCTGACACTTGGCCGCACGACAACGCACTTCTGGACAGAGCTACTGCTATGCTGACTGAGACGGATCCCTGTGTATTCGCTTTGGCAGAAGGTTTAGCTGGTCCTGACATCCCTTTGAGGTCTGTCTCCAGGAAACTAATCCCCAGGTTCATCGGTCCATACGAAATAGAATCCGTAATCAGTCCGTCTGCGTCCATCCAACTTTCCATGTGTCCCAATTCAAACCTGTTCTTACAGCTCCTTGTGTCCTCCTTCTGAGCACTCTCTGCCCGCCCGGGACATCGGGGGGCACCCTGCATACATGTACAACGAATTGTTGACTCCCATCGCTGGGCAGGGGATGACAGTACTTGGTTGACTGGGAGTGCTGTGGTCCTGAGGACCGATCTTGGGTGACACTTTCCTTTCTTTTGGATCCTTCCCTGATTTCAGATTATCGTTCTTCCCTTCCATCTTGTTCCTCTGGGCTGCCTGGGGGCGTCTTGAGCTCGGCTCCAGAAACAATCCGGACCCACCACACCCCTTCATTCGTCTAATTGTAAATGAACCTTTCTAACACTTTACCACCTCAGTATTCTTGCGTTTCGGTCAAATCCCTGCATTCATCATGACATTACCAGCAAAATTCTATGAATTATCTGTTGTTTTTCTTGGCCAGGGGACTGGACAGCTTCCAGGGTCAGTTAAGTAATTTTTTTACTTAAACCCCCACACACACATTTGTCTCAAGTGATCTCTGGTAGTGTTAAATAATTAGATGTAAAGGATGGACAGAACACACTGCAGTGCCCTGTAGACAAAGCTGTTTGACCACCATGAATAATAGCCTTTTGTAGTCACAAGTTCTACCCTCTTTAAAAAAAAAAAAAAGATAACTCTGTATCATTCCAAGCCAAATTATATTTTCCTAACCTAATCAAGTAGTTTGTAGTGCAAACTTGAGTGACATCAAGCAGTTTTCCTCCTTAGAGCACATATCAGTACCTCATATTGATTTTCAGAGAAACAGTCCTAAGATTGTAGTACTGAAACTGCTATTGCACAATAGAAGAAAGATACATTAATATTGTCATGGTCTTGCCAAAAATAATTATATTGAGGATTTATAACTGCATCAGTATTAAGGGGAAATTTTAGGATTAAATGCTACTGAAATAAGCCATGGACATACAGGCTTCAGTCTTCTCCTTGGTAGTGTAAAAGCCAAAATTAAATGTAAAGGCTAAAAGATAATGACAGGTCTGCACGATGTCAGGTCATTGTCTGTTTTAAACTGAATAGTCTTCGAGGCTTAGACACTCACCTGGTGATGGTCAATTTGGTCAGCATGCATCTTTCCAAATAGGAAAGAAAATTAGGTGCATGAGTCTTTCCGAAGGCTTCATAATGCAGCCTGGCCAAGGAATTCCGAGGGGAAATCTTTTCAATTTTCAGAAAAGGAAGGTGTCACTAAAGCCCTTTTTCAGGCAACCAATCATATATTCACCTTTTTCTTGGTTGCAGAGCTTAATCTCTAAGTTGACATGTTTGATAGAAAATACTATGTTAAAGGCTGAGGATACTGTTTTTAGAAGCACACCGGCAGAACACTGAATGTTGCACTTCAACTCAAGGCACTGATTCCTCAGACATATCCTACCGCCACATCCTCTATGCTTTGCTGGTTCCAGATTGAGTGCTTCATCTCAGTTATCTGCCAGAGATTTTCAGTTAACTAAAAATGTGAAATGGACCTTGGAGTGAAATTATCACGGTAGTATTCCAATCAAAAATACATGTACTTTACAATTGTTTGTTTTACCTAAAGGCTACAACATATGTGAGGCTTTCAAAACAACAGAAAGTGCATGTTGGGGAAATGGGTCTTGGTGTGTGTAAATGTTTCAATGTGAAGTTAAGATTTCAAGAGCCAGCAACTTTCTGGCTCAACCAGCAATTTTTGCAGATTTGTGATTATTAGTGCTTTTTATGCATCATTTTAAGAATCATGTCTCTTCTTCTTTTCCTTTTGGCTTTTCCCTTTCAGGGTTCGCCATAGCGAATCAACCTCCTCCATCTAACCCTATTCTCTGTATCCTCCTCTCTCACACCAACTACTTTCGTATCTTCTCTCACTACATCAGTAAATCTTCTTCGGTCTTCCTCTAGATCTCCTGCCTGGCATCTCCCATTCCAGCATCCTTCTACCAATATAGACCCTATCAGAGGGACTGCTCCTCCTATTTCTCTGCTCCTCAGATCACAAAGAACTCCTCAAACTTTTCTCCACCCATTCCAACCTGCTTGTACCCCTTTTCTTAACCTCTTTTCCACACTCTCCGTTGCTCTGGACCGTTGACCCTAAGTACCTGAAATCCTCCAACTTCTTGATCTCCACTCCCTGTAGCCTCACCGTTCCACCCGGGTTCCTCTCATTTACACACACATATTCTGTCTTGCTGCGACTAACCTTCATTCCTCTCCTTTCTCGAGTAAACCTCCACCTCAAGATTTTCCTCAACCTGTTCCCTGTTCTCACTAAAGATCACAATCTCATCTGCAAACATCATGGTCCATGGTGATTTAATGGTGATCTAACCTCATCTGTCAGCCTGTCCATCACCACTGCAAACAAGAAGGGGCTCAGAGCTGATCCTTGAGGAAGTCCCACCCCCACCTTGAACTTCTGTTTCACCTGCAGTACACTTCACCACTGTCTCACAACCAGGATGGCCGAACTTCTCACGCTATCTCTAAGGGAGAGTCCGGCAAAAAGCAGAGAATTGATCCCGTGGCCACCAAACCAGATCCCCTCGACGCCTTGGCTGCGCCAAGAAATTCTGTCCATAAAAATTATGAATAGGATCTGTGACAAAGGGCTGCCCTGGCGGAGTCCAACTCCCACCGGAGTCTGACTTACAACCGGCGATGTGGACCACCAGGTCTGACTGGTAACTCCCCCCACTATCGCAGCCAACTCACCACCAGGTGGTGATCAGTTGACAGCTCCGCCCCTCTCTTCACCCGCGTGTCCAGGACATGTGGCCGTAAGTCCGACGATATAACCACAAGGTCGATCACAGAACTGTACTGTAAGGTGCATTGGTGCAAAGTGCACATATGGACACCTTTATGCCTGAACATGGTGTTATGGACAATCCGTAATGAGCACAGAAGTCCAATAACACCACTTGAGTTCAGATCAGGGGGGCCATTCCTCCCAATCACGCCCTTCCAGGTCACACTATCGTTGCCCACGTGAGCGTTTAAGTCTCCCAGTAGAACGAGGGAGTCCCCAGAAGGAGCGCTCTCGAGCAGCCCCTCTAAGGACCCCAAGAAGGGTGGGTATACGGAGCTGCTGTTGGGTGCATAGCCATAAACAACAGTGAGAACCCGTCCCCCAACTCGACAGTGGAGGGAGGCTACCCTCTCGTCCACCGGGTTAAACCCCAACATGCAGGCGCTGAGTTAGGGGGCAATCAATATGCCCACCCCTGCTCAGTGTCTCTCACTGGGAGCAACTCCATAATAGCAAAGAGGGGAGTCCCTCTCAAGAGGCCTGGTTCCAGACCCCATGCTGTGCGATGAGGTGAGTCCAACAGTTTCCACCAACAGAGTCCACTACTAGTGGAAACTGTTGGTGGAAACTAATAGTGGAAACTTCTCTATGAGCATTCTAAAAGCGAATACTGCATCTGTAGTACTCTTTCTAGGCATGAAGCCATACTGATGCTCACAAATACGGACTTCTGCTCTCAGTCTATTTTCCACTACTCTCTCCCATAACTTCATTGTATGGCTCATCAACTTTATCCCTCTATAGTTACTTCAATTCTGCACATCCCCCTTATTCTTAAAAATGGGCACCATCACACTTCCTCTCCACTCTTCAGGCATCTTCTCTTTCTCTAAGATCCTGTTGAATAATCTAGCCAGAAACTCTACCGCTACCTTTCCTAGACACTTCCATACCTCTACAGGAATATCATCTGGACCAACTGCCTTTCCATTCTTCATCCTCTTCAATGCCCTCCTCACTTCCCTTTTACTAATCTCTGCTACTCTGTGGTCTACAATAGTTACCTCTTCTTTCCTTCCCTCTCTTTCATTTTCCTCATTCATCACCTCTTCAAAGTACTCTTTCCATCTTCCCGTTCTCTTTTAGAATCTGTCAATACATTTCCCTCTCTGTCCTTAATTACCCGGACCTGCTGTACATCCTTTCCATCTCTATCTCTGTTTTGCCAACCTGTATAAATCATTCTCTCCCCCCTTACTGTCCAACCGAGCATACAAGTCATCGTATGCCCTTTGTTTTGCCTTTTTT
>CAAKHD010012812.1:0-22044 GCA_901007705.1 Fistularia tabacaria | reverse complement strand
CTTCATCTCTGCGACGTCCAGCTCTGCTTCCTGCCTTTTGTTCAGTGCCACTGTCTCCAAACCATACAGCATCGCTGGTCTCACCACTGTTTTGTAAACCTTTCCTTTCACTCTGGCTGATATTCTTCTATCACATAGAACCCCTGAAACTTTTCTCCAGCCATTCCAGCCTGCCGTAACCCTTTTCTTCGCCTCTACTCCAACCTCTCCGTTGCTCTGGACTGTTGACCCTCAGTACCTGAAATCCTCCAACTTCTTGATCTCCACTCCCTGTAGCCTCGCCGTTCCACCCGGGTTCCTCTCATTCACACACAACTATTCTGTCTTGCTGCGACTAACCTTCATTCCTCTCCTTTCCAGAGCAAACCTCCACCTCTCGAGATTTTCTCCAACCTGTTCCCTCCTCTCACTACAGATCACAATATCATCTGCAAACATCATGGTCCATGGAGATTCCTGTCTCACCTCATCTGTCAGCCTGTCCATCCCCACTGAAAACTAGAAGGGGCTCAGAGCTCTGATGAAGTCCCACCTCCACCTTGAACTTCTCTGTTACACCGACAGCTCACTTCACCACTGTCTCACAAGTGGCATACATGTCCTGGACCAGTCTAACATACTTCTCTGCCTCTTCAGACTTCCTCATACAAAACCAGAGTTCCTCTCTCGGCACCCTGTCGCATGCTTTTTCTAGGTCTACAAAAGCACAATGCAGCTCCCTCTGACCCTCTCTGTACTTCTCTATTAGCATTCTCAAAGCGAAAACTGCATCTGTAGTACTCTTTCTATGCATGAAGCCATACTGCTGCTCACATGAACTGACTTCTGCTCTCAGTCTAGTTTCCACTACTCTCTCCCATAACTTCATTGTATGGCTCATCAACTTTATCCTTCTATAGTTACTGCAATTCTGTACATTCCCCTTATTCTTAAAAATGGGCACCATCACACTTCTTCTACATTCCTCAGGTATCTTCTCACTCTCTAAGATCCTGTTGAATAATCTAGCCAGAAACTCGACCGCTGCCTCTCCTCGACACTTCCGTACCTCCACAGGTATATCATCAGGACCAACCGCCTTTCCATCCTTCATCCTCTTCAGTGCCTTCCTCACTTCACTTTTACTAATCTCTGCTACTTTGTGGTCTACATTAGTCACCTCTTCTACCCTTCCCTCTCTTTCATTTTCCTCATTCATCAGCTCTTCAAAGTACTCTTTCCATCTTCCCATCTTCTAGCATCTGTCAATACATTTCCCTCTCTGTCGTTAATCACTCGGACCTGCTGTACATCCTTTCCATCTCGATCTCTCTGTTTTGCCAACCTGTATAAATCATTCTCTCTCTCCTTACTGTCCAACTGAGCATACAGGTCATTGTATGCCCTTTGTTTTGCCTTTGCTACCTCTATCTTTCCCTGTACTCCTGTCTGTTCTCTTCAGTCCCCTCAGTGTCCCACTTCTTCTTTGCTAACCGCTTTCTCTGTATACACTCCTGCACTTCCTCATTCCACTACCAGGTCTCCTTAACCACTTTCCTTCCAGATGACACACCGAGTACCCTCCTACCTGTCTCCCTGATCACATTAGCTGTAGTTGTCCAGTCATCTGGAAACTCTCCCTAACCACAAAGAGCCTTTCTCATCTCCTCCCTGAAAACCATACAGCACTCCTCCCCTTTCAGCTTCCACCACTTTGTCCTTTGCTCTGCATTTGTCCCCTTGATCTTCCTTGTCACCAGAGTCATCCTACAAACCACCATCCTATGCTGTCTGGCTACACTTTCACCTACCACTACTTTGCAGTCGCTGATCTCTTTCAGATGACCTCGTCTATACAAGATGTAGTCTATCTGCGTGCAACCTCCGCTCTTATAAGTTACCCTAAGTTCCTGTCTTTTCTGATAAAAAGTATTTCACATTTCCATCCTTTTTGCAAAGTCTACCACCATTTGTCCCTCTGTGTTCCTATCCTGGATACCAAATCTGCCCATCACTTCTTCATCACCTCTATCGCCTGCACTAACATGTCCATTGAAGTCTGCTCCAATTGCCACTCTCTCATCTCTGTGGATATTCTGCAACAGTTCATCTAACTCATTCCAGAACTTCTCCTTCTCCACTAACTCACATCCTTCCTGTGGGGCATAGCCACTAACAACATTGACCATCACACCTTCAATTTCTAGTTTCAGGCTCATAAGTTGATCTGACATTCACCTCCAGATCATTCCTAACAAACTTCTCTTTCAAGATAATTCCTACTCCATTTATCTTCCTGTCAGTACCATGATAGAACAACTAAAAACCTGCTCACAGGCTTCTGGCCTTACTACCTTTCCACCTGGTCTCCTGGACACACAGTATCTCCACCTTCCTTCTCTGTATCATGTCAACCAAGGCTCTGCCTTTTCCTGTCATCGTCCCAACATTCAAAGTCCCTACTCTCAGTCTCAGACTCTTGCCTTTCCTCTTCTCTCTCTGCTTCCAAACACGCCTTCCTCCTCTCCTTCTTCGACCCACAGTAGCCCAATATCCACTGGTTATCGGCACCAATGGCGGCCGTTGTTAACCCCGGCCTCGACCAATCCGGTATGAAATTCTTAGGTTCGATTTGCATATTTGGTTTTGGCAAAAGTTTTACGACGGATGCCCTTCCTGACGCAACCCTCTGCATTTATCCGGGCTTGGGACCGGCCGGCGATATTACAGTATTGCTAGTGTCTTTATAAATGCAGAGAATAATTATCATCGTCATCATCAATTAATATGTTTGTTTTTATAGCCGACCGCTGAGAACACCGTGCTGCCGAACGGCATGGTGCAAGGCCACGCCTACGCCGTCACGGGTGTTAAAACGGTGAGCCATCGTGTTTGTGTGTTTTTGTCGACGGTAAATGTTCAGATCAGGGCGGCACGCACAATTGAATTGAAGCCAGAGTTGATGAGTTGGTGATATTTGCCGGGTGACATGCTTGTCTGGTTCTCCTGATCAGGTGGAGAGCTACGGGAGGCTGGAGAAACTCGTGCGTCTGTGGAATCCGTGGGGAATGCAGGAATGGAACGGAGACTGGTCTGACAAGTAGGAACGACAAGCCTTTAGGCAACTGAGATGCTCTGCCATCCTCTTCCGCCCCCCTGCCCCCAGGAGGAGATAAAAATTCATCTCTTCCCCCCCAAGGTCCAGACTTTGGGACACTGTGAGCGTCGAGGATCGAAATTTGTGCCTGACGGTCCGCGACGATGGGGAGTTTTGGTAAGCGGGGCCTCACCTGGCTCCTCTTTCGCCTTCCACATGGAAGTTGCTGGTGACGGACATGTGCTCCACCAGCGCCATTAGAAGGAATCCCTGATCCCAACAGGATGAAGCTGAAGGATTTCTGTGAGTTCTTCGATGATCTGGACATCTGCTGCACTTGTCCCGAATTCCTGGATGGAAACATCTCCTGCCATTGGACGAAGTCCAGCTATGAGGGCAGATGGGTTGCAGGAACCACCGCGGGAGGATGCATGGAAAGCATGGGTACGGCCCCAGATCCTAGATCAGACGAAACCTCGACACCTTGGCTGGGGGGGCCAAGCTGCACTTTCAGGCTGTCTTATGAAGCATTTAATGCCGGAATATTTCGCATACTTTCTATCATGCGTAAACAAGCCTTAATTGAGCTGGAAAATATTTGCATTGATTTATTATTAAATTTGGTTCATCGCCGGCACAAGAGAGGCATCCATCACGCTCCGCCAGATGGCAGTTTCATCAGAGGTTTCAATTTAAGAAACGCAATCCTGCTGGTTTAGTTGTCGGTGCTCTCGCCAAAGTGAGAATTTCTCCTACGTGTGAATGAGAGAGAACCGTTGGATTTCTCTCGTTGTGGCCCTTTGATTGGCAGCTGCCTTGTCCAGGTTTAATCCCGCCTCCCGGCCTACTCTTACAGCTCTAAGCTGCAGGAACAAATGAATGGTGACCAAATTCAATAATAAACACATTTATGGGTTGATGGTTTGGCTCTTTTCCTCGCAGAAACCTTCTGGACCAACCCTCAGTACAGAGTCCGGATCGAACGGTCAAACCAGGAATGCTCCAACGACCTGGGCGAAAAAAACATGCTTGTGTCACTCATGCAGAAGCCCGACAAAAGACACAGAGCCATGGTGAAAAAGCACTTCATCGGAGTCACCATATTCGAGGTAAACAGCAACACGAGCTTCATTTTTTTTTCCTTATCAAATATCGTTGTCTTTTGAAAATTTGGCCTGATTATATCACAATGTGATCCTTGCACTTATTGTTTTGTGTCCCCAACTCATTCTCCTCCGCATTCCTGGAAGATTACTGATCAAGTAAGTCATTTTTTGGGTTGTATCCATTGCATGGATGTTGCCGTCCACTGTGTTTGGGGAGGGATATCCAATTGTGACCTCTGTTTTAGTACAAGATGCACAGAGGGAAGTTCCAGATCTCGTTTTTCAAGAAAAACAGGGCAGTCGCCCACACCAAAGTCTTCAAAAACGCACGGGAGGTGATGGAGTTACTGACGTTGAAGCCCGGGGAGTACCTGATAGTACCCTCCACCTATAAACCCAATCAGACCAGCTCCTTCATCCTCACCATCCTCTCCAAGTCCGAGACCAATATCCAGTAAGCCGCTCGCTAAGAGACCTTTAAAAAAAGGTAGAAACATGTGGAGTAACAAATTTTCTTCCTTTCAGTGAGAGCTCTGGCACCAACTTCCCCGAGCATGTGGATGAGGTACAGTTGATTCATACACCTCCTTATATTTTTCCTTTAAATGACTGTATTATTAGAATTAGTGAGCAGACGCTACCCAAAATGTTTCTGAAAAAGAAATGAAATCTGCTCACCCCTTGTAGCAGTTACCAGTCGCCAACAGAGAAGAGGGCGAAGATAAGAGAAAGCTGTTCCGTCAATATTCTGACAAGGTAATACTCGTGTCTTGGGGGAGGAGGGGACCTGGTGACCAGCAGTAGTGTGTAATGCAAACATCTTTCCCATCTTAATGCAGTATGAAGAAGTGGACGCCGAGCAGCTCCAGATCCTTCTCAATGAAAACATCCTGAGAGGTTCGGGCTCTTTGAACACAGAAAAAAGATCTTAACAAATATAATCTAATAATCTTGTGAGTCCATTTTTCTATACAGGAGACTTGAGAAGTGGGGGATTCAGTCTTGATGCGTGCCGCAGCTTGGTTTCTCTCATGGACGTATCCTCTCCAGTTATTTTGTGGGCCCTGGGGTAGCATTGGGGTTTTCACCTGCCAAGAAAAAAATTGTAAAAGATAAAATCCAGGGAGGAACAACCCTATTTCCACGTCTAATCGTCGAAACGGCAACAAATAAGATACCACAACACAGCAAGTCAAATCTTTTCTTTATTTTAATCCAACTTCTGAGGCCAACAACATTTGGTGACTGGCCCCTTTCCACCCAAATGACATCACAACTCATATTGTAAACACAAACATTCAGGTCTGATTTCAAAACGCACATTATGATTCAGTTCAGCAAGTACAACAGCATTACATCAGACAATATGAAGATAAATTGAACTTGAGATTTTGACAACGGCGCTCCGTCAGAAAGATCTTGATAACTACGGAATAAAAACAAACAGATGTTTAATCTGCTGTTCGGTCTGGTTTCTACAAATACATTGCCCTGCCCTTGTGTTCTCACACTTTCGCTGGGCGTTCCCGAAAGCCGCAACCCGTAGGGCTCGGCTCTTGACTTTAATTGGCTAGACTCCCCGGGGCTCTTGACTTTAATTGGCTAGACCTTCTGCCAATCAGAGACTAAACAGATGACCAGCCACAGCCAATCAAATTGGAGCCGGACGTTGCAACGACACGGTAAAATTAAAACAAAACTGTTAGCATAACCTTTTGAAAGACGGCGAAGACTTTGAATGCTCCAGTCTTCTCTTTATTTCATTTTAGGGTTAAAATAAAAAAAAAAATCACCGCGGCCCTAGACAGCTTTTGTTTTTTTAAACATATTGCCAGAAGTGCCCATAACATCGCGGCGGACACCCCTCCCCCCCGGAAGCAATTAGCCGGGCGTCGTTTGAAACCGACCCCTCACCTGTTGTCTGATGTATTCGGCCGGTGGAGTCTCAGGGAAGGAAATTTTTCATAAATTAAAACAGAATAAATGTTATTGCTGTGTTAAATAAGCATGTATAGAAATCAAGAGGTGAGCAAGTCGGGACAGTAAATTTAAAGTGGTAATTCGAGAAGAAAATTCGCCATAGTTTCTGCAGCTTACGCTAATTGCGAGGCCTGTCATTGCTGTCAAACCCAATTACCCAAACCGTCCTACTCTTTATGGTGACAGTGAAGCCTTTTGTAATGGAGATGGGAACCAACATGCATAGATCCTTTAAACCTCAACAAGCTGGCCTGCAGACATCCATTACTGGCAAACTGAATGCCACAGAATTTGTTTACCTGTGGGATGAGGTCGTCACCTACAAGGTAAATGAAGTGTGTAACGATTTCATCCTATCTATCCACAACCCCGTTTTTCCTCTCACGCCACCGACTGTCATTTCCCTCACCAGGAGGTTTTCTTCCGCACTGATGTGGATAGGACAGCAACCCTCTCTCTGGGTGAACTGAGGAATGCGATCATCGCCTCAGGTAGAACCACTTTCTGAATACATCCAGGTCTACATCCCCCACAGGCTCCTCAACCACAAAGGCTGCTTTTAATTTGCATGTAGCAGGTTTCCACCAGGTTTTGGGTGATGTCTGAACTTGCTGTCTTCATCTTGTACCTAAACAATCTTAATATGGGTATGAGTATGTGTGTGTATAAATATATGTATACTTATGTGTGGGTATGTATGGTGACATATGAGTATATGTGTATGCATTTATATATGTGTGTGTATATCTTTCCTGTTGGTATGATTTTTTCTAATGGTGCTGCTGCAACATGTCCTCTCTGATGTCGCTCAGGAAATCACATCGACGACGAAATGCTGAATTTGCTCGCTCTGCGCTACGGCTCTACGGCAGGACATGTAACTCTGGAGAGCTTCATCTGCCTGATCCTTCGCTTTAACCGCATGAACGGTGGGTGAACAGTATTAAAGTAAATTTTTTAGATTGACATTCTCTGAGAGTACCAGTTTGAAAAGTCATAGCCAACCACTCACTCATGATTACTGTGTTTACTAATGTTTGTCATGGAAATGTAAACCTAAGCATGAAGTCTGAAGTTTCAGTGCTCTTAGGCCCGGTTTACACAACAGCGGTGTAATGTATACATTTCTGTTGGGTTTTGGCCGTCCATTGACACGAAAACAGAGTTTGTGGAGCCTGGAGACGCCTCCGTCTCAGTGTGAACAGGGAAAGTGCAACACTCAAGGTTGAGGCTGCGTGGGTGGCTCTACCTCAACAACAATAGCGGACTCCAGAGTGCTCAAGAGCATTTCCATTGGCATGACTCCCAGACTACCTGTTCTTGGGATTTACCCTCCTTGTAGGTCATGGTCACTCTGACCAATAACACCACCGCATCATCCACACAAATCCTCGTCTGCTCGCTGAAGTTTACGCTGGCTGTAGTACCCGAGTTTTTGCAAATGAGAAGGGAATTCCTTTGGAGGTTTTCAAAATGTTGCCGTCTGCATGTGGAACTGTTAGAAAATGTTGGCTGATGTCGTGGCAGGACGTTGTCATATAAATGGGGTCTTAGTGTGTAGATAGAGAGAGAGAGGACAACGCTGAATACTAATTTACAAATTGAATTTTCTTTTAGAGGTCTTCAGAAAACTGTCCCATGGGGATGTTATGAGTCTTTGTAAGGCAGAGGTAAGAGACACTCCCTCCCAGACTGGTCTTATCCGTGTTTGCTGATACACATGAATAAAAATGGCCCTCCTCTCTTTGCAGTGGCTGTACATCACAATGTACACCTGAAGTGTAGCACCAAGCTCCGGATCTGTATTAAATTTACCGCATCTTGCGAATTTGTATTTCTTAACTTCCTTTGAATTTAAGTGTGCAGCCATAAAGGGGAGGGGTGGCTTGTCTTCAGTGTTGGGCATGAAAAGAAAAAGGTGACGTTTTGTTTAAGTTTGGTTTTATTGGCCTCTTTAGTCTGTCTTTCTTCCAAGGTTTTCTTCTGGTGGACCTGGGTTTTCACTGTCGCTTTGAATCAATCATTGATTTGGAAAATAGCTTGCTCCTCATAATCTTTTCGGCTGGGGGTGGGGAAAAGGGCAATATAAAAATAAAATGAACAATAAAAACAGACAAAGGCTATTGTATTCCCTCAGAATAATGTGTGTCATATAAACCTCAATACACTTTGTCAAACTTTTTTTTTCTTGGCGCTTGAAAAACCAAGCCTTGTTTTACCGGTCATACAAACAATCTGCTTCCTTTTAAATAAAAAAGGGTGCATGTGTGTGTCTGCGGCATGAACAAAAATTGATTGTGTGAACAAAATTCCAGAGCTGGTTTTTATCGTTTCGCATTTTATCTTTTTGGGTTAGTAAAAACTGAAGCCCCGGGGAATTCGGTTGTCCGTCAGAACAGACACCTTGCCATCGGAACAAACCACAGATGTGATCAACCAGCTGGCGTGCAGTCATCCTGCCTTCTCTTAAATCATCTGAGATGTGTTTCAGTTGGAATCAGGGTTGACTGGGTGCTTCGACCCGTGCTCTACTGTTGGTTTATTTGAACGTGACTGGACAATGTCTAAACCAGAGGTGGACAAACTGCAGCCCATATCAACGACAAACCCAACGACAAACCAACGAGGGCGTTGGAAGGAAACCGACATTTAGCGTGCTAACTATGCTAGCAGCTGTCATCTGAAAAGAAGACGCTGATGATGCAAGAGTTGCTACTAACTCACAGAGTCAGCTATGATGTTTGCACAAAAACAAGTTACTTACTGGATTACACATTTTATTGAAGAAGCAACTAATGACCAATGGCTCACAGATCACGCCTGAGATACCGGAGGGAGCCCCTCGACATTGTTCCCTCTAAGTCCATCAATATCTAAGTTTTTTTTTTTTTTTTTTTTTAATTTACAATTTTATTGATCAAAAAGTAGGACAGTGGAAATTGGATTCATGGATTTTATACTTTATCGTCCCTCGTTTGTCACTTAATCTCCCAAAGGGCCGCCTTCTGCCCAGTTTGAAACACTAGATGTGGCCCTGCAGCCAAAAGGTTTGTCCGCCTCGACGAAAAAGGAAAAAAATCAGGCAACCCTTTGCCAACTTTGTTTATTTTTCTATGAAGTGTGACCAGTATCTACCAAATGGCTGCAAGAGATGTTATCTTTGAGCACAAAATGTATTACTCATTCATTATCTGTACCGCTTATCTTGCAGTCAAGACCACAGCCTCATCTTCTTTTATGGAAATGAGACAAATCTAGTTTCATTCTGGGCAATTGTGGCCTTGTATAAAAACATAGTTGGAAAGATAGGATTGATAGATAGAAATGTTTCTTGCTTGGAAACAGATGGCAGGAAAAGCCATCCCTCAGCAGTTCATGGGAACAGCAGTGTTACTAAATGGCTTTTCAGCTTTTCTAGAAGTGGATTTTCAAGATTAGAAGCCTGATGGGTTCTTGGAATTCTGGAGGCTCTCCCCCACAGTTTATTGTTTATAACCCAACCTCACTTCCTTTTTCCTCTCTACTGTGAACTTCCACCAAAAGGTGTACATGACAACACACAAAGAAATCACGATGCGCAACTGTTATCCTGATTCCTGTCTTGGGCCTTGACTCCAGTCTCAGCAGCCACCTCCACTTCCTTAAGTCACAGTGTGGCAGCCAATCAGAGCAGCAGTGCTCTGGGAGCGGCTGCAATGTGGAATGTGTGTGTGTGTGCGTGTTTGTTGCCTGTGTCTTCCTGAGAAAGGACCTTTGCTACAGATTGTCTGATATCTATTTTAACTTTCCTGATGGCTGGTGACCATTTTTCTTTTGAGTGTCTGCAAAGCCATAAGTTACATTTGTTTTCATCTGACCAAATTTAAATAAAAATAAGACATAGGTTGCTTATTTAAAATTTTGAAACTGAATAGAATAAGTACAATTGTCAAATTATTTATTTATGTTGAACATGAAATTATGAAAAAAATTCTAATTCTTTGAGTAAAATATTGAAAAATGTTTCCATAGATGATACCTACATGATGTTGTTTTATTTAATTTAAAACAAATGAAATTTCATTTTCTAATTCTACTGTTTATAATTTTGTATTACTATATACCATTCTGTCATTTTATTTATAAATATTTTCATTTGATTTATTATTGTATTTTATCACCTATGCAAAGCAAACCTGAATTATTTTACCATTGTAATCTAAATCAATACCATTAAAAAATATTTCTCTAATTACATATGACTAGATCATGAATAAATATGCACTTAACTTTTACTTCGATTAAATGAAACAAATCTTTTTTATCCATGATTAATACAATAAGATTGAGTAAATGCAATTATGAAATATATACATGGAGAATGAACCCAGAAACCATGCAGAACCAACACGCGGAATACCCAGGTAGGCGGCCATGGAGAACAGAGCCGGGTAGGGGGAGAACATAGAGAACCCAGGGAGGCTGCATTAATGGTGTGCACAAGACAGTTAACGTGCACTCTATTATTATGTTGTTAACCTCATGTCACTCTGAAAGTGACAAGCGTCTTGATTTCTCTGTATATCTAGTACCTGTGGTACTTACTGTGGAGTAAATAACAAGAACGCTGACTTTGACTTTGACTGACTATTCTTATCGGACAGGCCAGCGTTTTTCCAGGCCTCCTGTGAGCCTCTACTGCCATCCAGTGTAGTAGTTTCTTAACTGCAACCTCGCCAGGAAAAAGGAAGACAAATTGAAGTGTTTTTCAACTCGGATTATTTCAGCTGAGGCTCTTTTCTTTTGAGCCGCTTCTTTCAGGATTCACAACCAATCGTATTCTCTGTATCTCTCACACCAACTAACTTCCTCGTTCTCTTTCACTCCACCCATAAACCTCCTCTCTGGTCATCCTCCGTCCTGGCTGTTCCCATCTCAGCATCCTTCTACCCAGATCTTCACCATCCCTCCTTTATACACGTCCAAACCATCTCAGTCTGACTTTATCTCCAGAACATCCCCACACCTAAGATCCTGCACCTTCTTTATCTTCACTCCCTGCCGCCTCACCCATCCACTCGGGTCCCTGTCATGTTCCTCCACCTGCTCCCTGCTCTCACTTCAGATCACAATGTCATTTGCAAACATCTTGGTCAATGGAGACTTCTGTTTTACCTCATCTGTCAGTTGTCCATCACCACTGCAAACAAGAAGGGGCTCAGAGTTGACCCCTGATGCACTCCCACCACCACCATGACTTCCTCTGTCATGCTTACAGCACAACTCACCACTGTCTCACAGCTGGCATACATGTCTTGCACCAATCTAGCATACTTCTTTGCCACTCCAGACTTCCTCATACAGTACCCTAGTTTCTCTCTTGGCACCCTGTCGTATGCTTTTTTCCAGATCTACTGAGGCCCACTGCAGCTCCCCCTGATCTTCATTCCACAAGTCTCTTGCTGCGTGTTATTCATGGATATTCGTTTGAAAAGATCTTCAATTCTATTAGTCCAGCCAGGTAAGAAGAGGATCTTCTGCTCTACAGCTCATGGTGGCGCATGGTGGCGGAGTGGTTAGCACCTAGGCTTCACAGCACGAAGGACCCAGGTTCGATTCTGACAAGGGGATCTTTCTGTGTTGAGTTTGCATGTTCTCCCCATGTCTGCTCCCTGCTCTCACTACACAATGTCATCTGCAAACATCTTGGTCTATCTAAGGTCCTGTTTGACCTCATCTGTCAGCTGTCCATCACCACTTCCTCTGGGTTCTCCGCTTTCCTCCAACCGTTCAAAACCATGCAGCAATTGGAAAAAATTGGGAAAATTGCCCCGAATGAGTGAGAATTGTTTGTCTGTAATATGGCCCTGTGATTGACTGGCGAACAGTCCGAGATGTACCTCGCCCAATGACAGCAGGGATACGCTCCCGCCTCCCCCATGACCCTGAGTGCAGGACAAGTGGCAGATGATGGATGGCATTTTATTGTGGATACATGGATTTACTTAAGCAGTAATTACAGAGCTCATCATTTATAACAACACAGTACATTTGATTAGCTTATTTTGGTTTTATCATTATTCATCTGACACGTCACAGTTATAGTGAGACGCTTTTGATTTCACAAGATTAATCAACATCAAAATCCCAGTTCAATGCATAAACTATGATGAAAGTGTGAAGTAACCCAAGACGTAAAGAAATAGAGAGACGAGACAGTCAAGCAAATAAAGCAAATTTCTTTCGGCACTAAACATGAATTAAAACAAACACACAGAAATTTGATAATCTCTAGCCCAGCAGTTGTCGCAGAAGCAGCAAAATCGTCAGTATTCCTGTCAGGAACAAAGAAGTCGGGCGTTTCACAAGCTCTGCTCCTCCACTTGTAATTTGAGCTGAAAGAGAAAGAATAATAAATTTAAAATATAAGCTGCAGTGTTTTAGCATCACATAAAGATGCAGGTGTGCACTTCACATCTATTGTCTGTCACAGAATCCACTCATTCCACTCTGCATGTAAAGGTAAGTATAATATTTGCACTAACACGCTGCTATAAGACACACATAGAGTATCTATCATGGCAAATATTTCTTCAGGTTTATGAGATTGGGGATGCTAAAAGTGCCAAAAGATTCTATCACCTTGCGTCGTCACATCTGGTTTGCCGCCTTGCGTCGTCACATCTGGTTTGCCGCCTTGCGTCGTCACATCTGGTTTGCCGCCTTGCGTAGTCACATCTGGTTTGCCGCCTTGCGTAGTCACATCTGGTTTGCCGCCTTGCGTCGTCACATCTGGTTTGCCGCTAGTGTCTGGACTGGGCGATGAAGGCACTTCATCCGTTCGGGTGGTAACCAGGCCGATGCCCAGCGTGTCCAGGTCGTCCTGCAGCTGCATGTTTACCCAGGTGTTGACCACCATGTCGTTCTCGAACAGCTTCAGATCGAGAACGTGGTCTCCCAGGAGGCCTTGCACGTCACTCACAGACAAGCCCTGGGAGGAAAGCAAGTAATCTCTTATGGACACCTTCTTTACACTAGTGCTCCTCCATCTCCGTTAAGAGTATGCATTCATTCATTCAGTCATTCATCTATACAGCTCTCATGGTGGTGGGGAGGCAGGAGCCTATCCTCGCTGTAAGTGGGCGAAAGGCGGGGCTTACCCTAATCTGGTAGGCAGTTGATCACATGGCTACCAATGGAGACATACAATCATTCATTCTCTCATTCACACAACTGACATAGTTTCATGTCACATATATATGCCATATATAATAGAACCATTCTTTCACTTATCCACGTTATAGTTATAGACAGGCAACATTCATTCTCCCAGTCAGAAGTCATATAGAGACATACAACCATTAACTCTCATTCACATGCGAAATAAACATACAACCATTAACACTCACTACGAGGTGACAAAGACACATAAAGCGGTTCACCTCTCTCATTCATACATCATATAAGCATTCACTCAAAGACATACAAGTATTTTCTCTCTTATATAGTGCCATGTCTTACATGTCATATATAATATAAACATTCTTTCATTCATTCACACATTGAATTTATAATGGATGTGTGAATGAACCTTTCAGTTACACTCATTCACATCATATACAGACACAACCATTCACTCTAATTCACACATACAGACATGCTACCATTCATTCTCTCATTTACACACCTTGTGGCATTCACTCTCATTCACAAACAAAATACAGACATACAAACATCCACTCTCTCATTCATAAATGACAGTTACACATACAATCATTCACTCAGTCATACATCATATAGATATACGAGAATTCACGAACTCATTCACATTTCATTTCAAACAAAGAAGCATTCACTCTCATTCACACGTCAAGTAGAGACATACAAGAATTCGCGCTCTCATTCACAAGCGAAATAAACATACAAGCATTCACTCCGTCATTCACGTGTCATAAAGATATACAAGCATTCACTCTCTCATTCATTCATGACAAAGACACATACAGCCATTCACTCGCTCATTCACGCATCATATAGACATACAAGCACTGATTCTCTCATTCACAATTCATTTGGAAAAACATACAAGCAGTCACTCTCTCATTCCCATGACAAATAGAGACAAACTTTCATTTCTCATTCAAAAGTCATAAAGAGGTATAGATATATAGGTATATCAAAAGAGGTAGAAACAAAAGCATTCACTCTGTCATTCATACATCATATAGAGACATACAAGCATGGCTCTCTCAGTAACACATCACAGAGATGTACAACCTTTCACCCTCTCATTTACAATTCATTTCAAAACATACATACCAAATAGAGACAAACTCTCTTTCACTAGCATGCCATTCAGAGACATGCAAGAATTCACTCCCTCACATATCATATATCATACAGATATAAAAGGATTCACTCTCTCATTCATATATATAGACACATACAAGCATTCACTCTCTCACCAGCCTTGTCATATAGAGACATACAAGAATTCACTCCCTCATTCACAAGTCAGATAAAGACATGCAAGTATTTTCTCTCATGTAGCGTCATGTCAAATATATGTCTCTCATACCATTCGTTCATTCTTTCACACATTCATGATATAGAATGATCCAGTCACTCAATTACATATCTTGTAGAAGACACAACCATTCACTCATCCATATGTTATATGGTAATATGATCTTTCACGCTGTCATTCACACGCCACATACAGACATACAACAATTAATTCTCTACATGTCACAGAAACATACAACCACTAACTCTCATTCACATGTGAAAAAACATACAAACGTTCACTCTCTCTTTCACATGTCATTTGCAGACATACAAGAATTCACTCCCTCATTCACAAGTCATATAAAGACACTCAAGTATTTTCTCTCATATAGTGTCATGTCAATATACCTGTCATATATAATACAACCATTCTTTCATTCATTCACACATTCAGTAAATAGGACCTTTCAGTCATACTTAATCACACACATCATATACAGACACACAACCATTCACCCTCTCTGTGAGTATTCTGAAGAGGTGTTCTCACCGCGATCACTTCGGGATCCAAACTCCGGAAAGCATCAATGTCCATGTTGATGTTTTGGCGGGAGAAAGCCTGCACGTCTGTGAGAGGAGCTCCAGCTGTCGAGGCAGGATTAGCGTTAGGAGTGTATGGTGAGGTTTTTAATGGGATTTAATGTCGAGAAGATTTTAAGAATTATGTGTTTGCGTTTAATTTGAAATTGAGTTTGAGCGTGAACTGAACATCGACGAGATGTTTCCTCACCGATGTAGTGTTTGATCAGGTTGTAGTAGGCGGTGGGATTGTCCTGGTTTGAGCTGAAGGCCATGTCGGCGATCTCGTACAGGACTTTCTTCTGCTCCAGCGAGCACGACGACAGATCGAACGCAGTGTTGGTGCTCCTGGGAACGGCGAGGCAAGACACGCGCTTTTTAGTCTTTCATGTCACCTTTTGGCGGGATGAAGAGCTGAGATGGCGGTGCCCACCTGATGCTCTCTGGAGGGACGGTCCTCAGCAGACTGGTGTCCAGGGAGCACAAATTGGAACCAATGATCTTCACCTCGGTGCCGCCCAGAGAGTTACTCGGAGTACTCAGGTACTTGGTGATGATCGCTTCACTCTAAATACACAAATCATGTATATTTACTTTTACGAATCACGTACAGGGGAATGCAGTTTTTCGATGATGGTCATCCCTCTACCCACCAGTTCTGGCTCCCAGGACCCGTCCTCTGCCTTCATGAGTGTCGCCAGGGTGTCCGCCGTCGTGACGCTCCACTTGGAGACGTCGTCGAGAGACGCCGCGCGAGACACGGATCCGAGACTCTGAACCCTGGCTTCAGGAACACCTGACGTGTAGGCCTGTAAGGATGAGAGTAAAATAAAAGATTTTTTCCCTCAAACAACAACATGATCCAACCGCTGATCCAACATAAACCTGCTTTTTACTGTTGTCCTTCCATCTTGGTGATGAAAGTTCATTCGTTCATTCATTCATTCATTCATTCATTATCTATACCACTTATCCTGCACTCAGGGTTTCAGGTGTACACATGCCTGCTTATTGCTGTTGCCCTTCCATTATAGGTGAAGTGAAATCATTAATTCATTCATTCATTCATTCATTCATCCGTTCATTCATTATCTTCACAGCTTATCCTGCACTCAGGGCTGTTGGGATGCTGGAGTCTATCCTAACTGGTCCAGAGGTACACCCTGGATCAGTCGCCACTTAATCAACCATTCACCCTCTCATTCACAGGTCTAGACATCTGAGGGTCTCCGGTGAACCTCCGGCATGTTTTGGGCCTGCGGGAGGTCCAGCACCACCCAAGTGGAACCACTATCTCTTTCCTTGTAAAAGTAGGCAACTCTAATATCAGAATGCTCACCTCATTGAGCTTCTTCAGGATGACTTTCTGGAGGTCCACGTCATCCACTTTCTCACAGATGGAGTGGAGGTTGTCCTTCAGGATGGGGATGTCCAAGCAGAGATCGAACTGCTCCACATCATAGCCAAAGGGGAAGGAGCCGTCGCTGACTGTCACCTGCGTGATGTTGCCCACCGTGCAGCCTGGAAAATCGTGAGCCAGTTAGAGGAGGTGTCAAACACTTGACCTACCAGAGGACCGAGAGCCAGAATGTGGGACAGCCCAAACAAGATTTGCCCATTACCTGCTCCTCGTGTCATCTTGCGGCGACTGACCTCCCTGAACAACGCTCTGAGCTTCCTCTTCTCCGTGTTGGAGTTTCTCAACCTGGGCATGAAGGTCTTCAGGAAACTCCTCTTTGTTGACTGGAGAAAATCACCCAACAGATGGCTTGAGTTTTTTAAAATGAGACAGTTTACAATCCAACGGGGTGGCGTCGACAGCTGAGATACGTACAGTTGTAAAGCGGCCCCAGATATTTCTGGAGAGGTAGAGCGGAAGGATCCCAAGGTCCTCGAGCGTATCCTGGTTCCAGGTGGTGCTGGTCCTGAAAGCAAGAGTATCGTATTTCTTCATGACCAGGTGACGTGAGAAAATGTTACAGTTAGAAATGTATTAAATAGCAACAGCCTTTTGGAGAATAATTCATCCCAGGGGTTTCAACAAATTTGTTTCCGAGGGTTTCTGACTAGCTTTGGTCAAATCTTCTACAAAATGGTGTACCCGTAACGTGCTGTCCCGGAGAGCAGCAGCGTCTCCATTGCGGCAGCCTGGCTTTCAGAGATGTCCTTGCAGGTTTTGAGGTTTTCCAGGATGAGAGGATCGGCGCTCTGGATGTCGGAGCCGCTCAGAGTGCACGCCATGTTGCCCAGCAGCTCCACATCGTCCCTGCTCAGGTTCCCGCCACTCACCACCTGGAAAGAGTCACCCGTTGAACGGCAACAGTCTATCCAAGCGCTCTTTGGATTCATATCATTGCCTCCTCTTGTACTGTTTTTCTCTGTCAACTCACCAAGCAGTTCTGGGCCTGGCCGAAGAGCAGTGAGCCCTTGTTCAAAATCTTGGAGGGCACGGAGAAGTCTGCAGCACCCAGCGCCGAGAAGTACGACCTGCAGTTGGCTTTGTCAACATCGCTGGCGCTGTTTGGATGAAACACAGACACGGCGTTGCGGTTTCAGAAACGGGTGACTTATCGCGACACCAGCGTCGGAAACATTTTGAGGAGAAATTTACTCGAAGTAGAGCAGCATATCTGGGGGGTAGTCGGTGAAGTTCTGGGTGAGTTCCCCATTCAACAGGTTGTACATGCAAGTCAGCTGCAGCAGAAACATCGCTAGAGTTACACGACCATGCAAATTTTTCTTTTAATCTCACAATTGAAAATAGATTGAGTAGCGAAGGCGCTTCGTCACATCATGTCCGATTTACCTGGGATTCCCTCAGAACCACTTTGTCTCTGCCCGTCCTGCGTCGACAGGCGCGGACCAGCCTCCTGACCCTTCTTTTGGTCATCCTGCGCACGTTCGTGCACGAGAAGCCCTGCAGCACGGACGGTGACAGCCTGGCGGTGCGGGGATGAAAAGCAATTATCCAGTGAGAGGAGCCCCGGTGAATGAGCTGTTCAAGAGGTTTGTTTACTTACTGCTCAATTTTGATGTCCATCTCCCCGAATATCTCAAAAAACATGTCCGCCTGCGGGAAATGAGACAACAAACCGTTGGTGGCAGTTGATTGTTGACGGTTAGCGGTGACCAACAGCCCCATTGCCATGGAGACAGGCTGAATTTCATAGAAGCTGAAGGAGAAATCAACTTTTCATTGAGCGTTTTATTTTAACGATTAGGCCGGCAGATACAATCTGCTTGGTGAAATCAAAGAGATGATGACTCCTTTAATTTTGTTTTTTATGCCCTCCACCCCTTTCTCTCTGCTAGTCTGAGATCTAATTATGTAGCTCGGCAATAAACAACTAAACCACGTCAACTGTACTGCGGCTGATTGGGCCCAAAACAAACACTTCCTTCACTGTTGTTTACGTGTCATGCCGTGAAGTGATCTGGGAGCAGGACATTTAAAAGAAATCAGGTTCAAACCCACTGACTGGAATTACCCGGCTAATTATGATGTTTTCTCCAAACCTTGCTCTCAGAAGGAAACATTTCATGTCACTTTTGTGCCTTCATCTCGCTCTAAAGAATAGTTTGGACATGGATTTCCACCAGCAGGTGGTGACATATGCTGTAACATCATGGTTACCTGCTCAGAGACCCGCCCCTTGAACACAACAGCTTTAGATCTAAAATGTTTTTGAAATAAATGTAAAAACTATCACAAGCTGCAACTAATTAGAATCAAACTTGGGTATTATCGGCATTCAAAACGTACTTGTTAGAGCCAAAGTACCGACCTGATTGTGTGTCCATGTCTTCTTGTTGGTCGCATTGATGTCTATGTTCTCCCCGGCAAATATCAGCAGGTCCAGCGGGATCTCGGTCGCCATGGCGTCAGGTACGTTCGCCAGCAGCGCGTTGGCCGAAGATTCATTCAGAGAAATGATCTGCCAGAGTGAGAGTGAGAGGTCGTCGGGATCAGAGTACTTCTGAAAGGTCACGTCCCTGTATTTTGGTGGGTTGGTGCAACGGTGGTACCCTTTGGACGAAGGTGTTTTGAAGCACCCGCGGGGCTGCCAACATATTGGAGATGAAGGCGGCGTTCTGGGACGCGATGAGCAGCTGGTCGGCGGGTATGTCCTCCATCGTATCTATGGGAACTCCAGCAACCAGGGAACCCAGAGACTGCAGCACTGACCCATTGTTTATCTGTCAAATTCATTCGCACTTATCACACTTGAACGTACACAGAGCCACTTTTAAACCGCATGCGTAGTCACGCCGGTATTTACCAAGAAACCTGACGCAGTGATGGTCTGGATGACGGCGGTGGCCTGCTCCTGGCTCCAGGTCTCGACCGAGCCAAGGACGGACAAAGAGGTCACCAGCACCGACGGAGGAGCCGAGGAGATCTGGTTGCTGGTCAGGCTTGAGCTGACGGTGCTCAAAATGACCAACACCTCCGGGGTGATGGTCTGGATGTTGGAGGTCAGAGCAGCAGAAACCTGGGGAACATGGGGACAGTGCTCAAAACAAAGCAAATTCTTTGCCGTATTATTTAAGAGGATCAGTGTTTGCACATCTGTTTGTGTGGATGAAGCAAATGTCATTATGTCGGTATTTGGTTATGAAATCAGGTGAGAACAATTTACAACAGGTGAAACTGAAAAGGTTTTGCTCCCACCTCAAGTCCAGCGTCTTCAAAAAATCATGAGTTAATCAATAAAATCTGAGGTTTAACATCTTTTCAAATGCTGATCTCACAATCATTCGCTCATTCAGGTATTCCTGCATTCATTCCCGACACTGCTTATCTTGTTTACAGGATCACCAGAGGAGGGGAGGAGCCAATCATTGGGCAGAGAGGCAAGGTTAAACCTGGATGAGTCAACTGTCAATCACAGACTATTCACCCTCTCATTCCAGCTTACACTTTGGAGTCTCCAATTAACCTACTGCGGCAGGGATTTGGAGAACCTGCAGAAAACCCAGGTAGGAACCCAGAAAGGCAAGGGAGAACAAGGAGAGAACCCAGGCAAGCAGGTAGAAAACATACGCACACACTCATTCGGCAAATTATGCCATAAAACTATTTTTAATCAGAGGCAAACTGAAGATAAAAGACTTGATATGAGAGAGAGAGAGAGAAATAACGCTGGAGAGAGGTTAAAATGAATGAATGAAGATCACCTTGAATTTAAAAACAGCTTATGGAAACAGAAAATAATCAAATTGGTACCTCCGGATCTTGGGTTCCATTGCAGAAGGCGTTCAGCCCGCTGAGGATTTCCAAGGCCTCTGTCTCACTCAACGAGGCAAACAGCGAGACGGGCACCTCGGGGAAGCAGAGGAAGAAGCCAGGAAGCCTGGAAGGATGTAAGCGTGGCTTCATACCTCCTTTTCTAGGTGTTTTTAAATGTTGATATTGCCATTTTTGGAGTAATACTCACCTCAGCAGGTCAAAGGTGGGATTAGTCTGGAAGAGCTGTGAGATGTAGTACGCGGTTACATTCCCAGCTATGTCTCGGTTGTTGAACAGTGCCAGGTTGGTCTCGTCCGCCGCGAACACCCCAATCTATCGAAGTAGAGAAAAAATAAATTAGCTCAAAAATGAATGCGGTTGCTTCCCCGGCATCCCACGGATGCAAACATGGGGACGGACCTGACTGGTGGGGAGGAAGGCGATGAGGTCGTCCAGGGTGACGAAGGTCACGAAGCTGCCGATGTTATCAGCAAACCAGGCTGTGGAATTCAATTCTCCATCACTGGCATTGTAGCATTTAGCTCCAGAACCTAGAGACAAAGTGGAGACCAAACATACTCTTGAGGACATCCTGTTTTTTTTTTTTTTTAATGAAAAGTGGAAATTTCTCTGCTGTCCGATATGTTGGTGTTGCTAAAACTAATTTGATCTATTATTTTTAAAACCAATGTATCCATCAGTAGATTATTTCACATTGAGCAAAGGTGTGTAACTCTCACCAGTGCTCAGATAGGTCCTGATGGTTCGGTAAACATCCTCGGGCTCAAAGTCAGAGGTGCTGTAGGAGAAGCTGCCTCCCAGCACTGCCACCCTGTCCAAAACAAAGCCATTTATGTGAAACCAATCAGGTGAAATAGGGGGGAGCCTTCTGAGTTCCCCGACGATGGAGACATACAGTTTCTGGAAGGCGAAGCAGGAGGCGTTCTGTACTGTGGCTGGGGAGATCAGGCTCTTGTGGACAAATCTGAGGTAGTTCCTCAGTCTCAGACCGAACCAAGCGTTGGCCTCGAATCTGCTGCTGCTGCTCAGGGCCGATGGCCAGACGCAGGGCAGGGTCGCCATGCCAACTTCCTCTGGGATGTCCTCCTGATGGCACCATCATGCAGGAGGAAATGATAAAAATAAATAATAATTTGAAAAAAGGTAGCGGAAAAAGTCAGTACAGTAGAAAACTTGGCTTAAGAATGCCCCTAAGTTGGCCTACAAACAGAGTTTGGGATCCAGTTAGAGGAGTTAGAGGATCCAAATGATCCAGCTACAAACAAGCCTCACCGCACGAACACACAAACAAACAAACAAACAAAGTCACAGGCTTTACGCGTTGTAGCACAGCGGCGATCATGCGTGATTATCCGTGTTGTTTACATTGTTCATCCTTGTGTTTACTGTTGTTACCCTTTTTTGTGCTTTTTTACCAGTAAGCTAGCCCTCATGGTGTCTCCCCAAAAAGTTAAGAATGCTTGTGAAAGTGGTGTTAGGAAGAAGCCAAGAGTCAAAGTCGATCCAAAGAAGGAAATTCTAGGTAAACGTGAGAGCGGTGTTGGTGTTACACATCTCGCCAAGTG
>CAAKHD010012811.1:0-15132 GCA_901007705.1 Fistularia tabacaria | reverse complement strand
TCAACACCAACCTCCGGCAGAGCTACAACCACGTCCCGAGGGAGGCGGGGGACATTGAGTCCGAATGGGCCATGTTCCGCACTTCCATTGTCGAGGCGGCAGCTCAGAGTTGCGGCCGTAAGGCAGTCGGCGCCTGTCGGGGCAGCAACCCTCAAACCCATTGGTGGACCCCAGCGGTGAGGGGTGCTGTCAAGCTGAAGAAGGAGTCCTATCGGGCCCTGGTCCACCATCCGGCGTCTCGGGGGGGGAAGTAGTGCTCCGTCAACACTGTGTACAGTGGGAGCGGGGTGCTGCTGACCTCAATGCGAGACGTCGTAAATCGGTGGCAGGAATTCTTCTCAGGCCTCCTCAATCTCGTCAAAACACCTTCCAATGAGGAAGCACGGCCGGCAGACCCTGGGGGGGTCCTCCTATCTCCAGGGCTGAAGTTGCTGAAGTAGTCAAAAAGCTCTTCAGTAGCGGGGCCCCGGGGGTGGATGAGGTCCGCCCTGGGTTCCTCAAGGCTCTGGATGCTGTTGAGCTGTCCTGGTTGACACACCTCTGCAGCATTGCGTGGACGTCGGGGACAGTGCCGCTGGACTGGCAGACCGGGGTGGTGATTCCCCTTTTTAAAAAAGGGGATCGGAGGATGTGCTCCAATTACAGGGGGATCGGAGGATGTGCTCCAATTACAGGGGGATCACACTCCTCAGCCTCCCTGGCAAAGTCTATTCAGCGGTGCTGGAGAGGAGGGTCCACCGGGTCGTTGAATCTCGGATTCAGGAGGAGCTGTGTGGTTTTCATCCTGGTCGTGGTACGGTGGACCAGTTCTATACCCTCAGCAGGGTTCTCTGGGAGTTTGCCCAACATGTGTTTTATGGACTTGGAGAAGGCATTCGACTGTGTCCCGAGGGCAGTCCTGTGGGGGGTTCTCCGGGAGTATTGGGTACCGACCCCCATTATACGGGCTGTTCGGTCCATGTATGCCAGGAGTCAGAGCTTGGTCAGCATCGCCGGTTGTAAGTCGGACTTGTTTCCGGTGGGAGTTGGACTCTGCCAGGGCTGCCCTTTGTCCCCAATTCTGTTCATAATTTTTATGGACAGAATTTCTACGCGCAGCCAGGGCGTCGAGGGGATCCGGTTTGGTGGCTACGGGATCAAGTCTCTGCTTTTTGCAGACGATGTGGTCCTGTTGGCCCCATCAGGCCATGATCTCCAGCTCTCGCTCGAGCGGTTCGCAGCCGAATGTGAAGCGCCCAGGACGAGGATCAGCTCCTCCAAATCCGAGACCATGGTGCTCAACCGGAAACGGGTGGAGTGCCCACTACGGGTCGGGGAAGAGGTCCTGCCCCAAGTGGAGGAGTTCAAGTATCTCGGGGTCTTGTTCACGAGTGAGGGAAGGATGGAGCGGGAGATTGACAGGCGGATCGGTGCAGCGTCTGCAGTGATGTGGACTCTGTACCGGTCTGTCGTGGTGAAGAGGGAGCTGAACCGTAAGGCGAAGCTCTCAATTTACCAGTCGATCTACGTTCCTACCCTCACCTACGGTCACGAACTGTGGGTAGTGACCCCGCAGGGTGGCCGGACTCTCCCTTAGAGATAGGGTTAGAAGTTCGGCCATCCGGGAGGAACTCAGAGTAGAGTCGCTGCTCCTCCACATAGAGAGGAGTCAGATGAGGTGGCTGGGGCATCTGGTCAGGATGCCTCCTGGACGCCTCCCGGGGGAGGTATTCCGGGCATGCGAATCTGGGAATAGAGACCATGGGGAAGACCCAGGACACACTGGAGAGTCTATGTCTCCAGGCTGGCCTGGGAACGCCTAGGGGTCCCCCCAGAAGAGCTGGACCATGTGGCTGGGGAGAGAGAAGTCTGGGCCTCCCTGCTCCCTGTATAAGCTAGTAAAGACACGTCAAGTCACCTATCGGAAAATCCTAAAATATTCGATCCCAGTTTTAAGCCATCTCGGTTCACAGTCCAAATCATGAGTGAGGTGAAAATACCAGGTAGGTGGACAGAGAGAGTTGATTCAGCTCGTTAGTTCTAAATGTTGCTATGACCTTTGTACATAGGAGTGCCATTTTGACCAGGACTTTGAAAATGTATCAATTTGCAAACAAAGGAAGAAAGTGATCTTTTCCATTTTACAGGTATATATTTCTTCAACAATATCTAACCATTCCTCTGTTGTCGGGGGGTCAGGACGCGCCTGCTGATGGTTTTTTTGCCAGCTGTTATCAAAACCCTATATAGGTATTGATTACAATGTTCAGTAAGAAAGTTGGTGTCTCCCAGCATATAAGTTTGAAATGGTATGGTATTTTCATATGAAAGATGGTTTCTAATATTTTGTGGATCTCCGACCAGAAATCTTTGATAACTGGACAGTCCCAGAATATATGCCAGTGATTAACGCCCTGTGTCCCACACAGTCTCTAGCACTTTGCATCCCTTCCTGTGAACAGTTTTCTGTTTAGGGGTCATAAAGAATCTAATTAGACATTTCCATGCTAACTCCCTGCAGGTATGCGAGTTAGTGCATTTCCACTGAAAGTCACAATAACTGTACAATTTCTCCTCTGAGATTTCAAAATGACCTTTCTACCAGTTGTCTTTGATATAGACTGTGGAAAGGGTTTTTTTCATCATGATGCCCTTGTACACTTACAACCTTTGGTTTGTGCTGGTGTGTAAGCATGTAGAAACTCTTTTAGCACTGGGTCATTCGGATCCACTCTGAGATTTTTAATAACTTGGTTCATAATAGTGACGTAGTTGCAATTACCTGAAAAAATCTTGCTTTTCTACAGAGTGTTTTCTTTGCAGATTTTGGAAACTTTTTATCTGTCCCTTATGCATTATTGAATTGAATGTTATTATTCCTGTGGTAATCCAGGTTTTAAATCTAAGGTCCAGTTGTTTCGGTTTAAAATTTGTATCATAAGCACACCATCTAATTATTCACAATTAATCATGTAATTTATATGTATCTTTAATTGTGTTTCGGATTTTGTGTTGGAATTTTATCCATGGGTTTTGAATTTTGTTCATGAATTCTTCCAGATCCTTGTTACCCAGTACAGCCAAAATTAGAGGCTCCTTGATGGGCAACATTTCAATGACTGTCCTCCTTGCATGGTAGTCTCGGTTACACATATTTATTAGTGGTCTTCTCTGAACTGAGAAAAAATTATCTTTGAAATTTGGTAGAGCCATACCTCCTCGTTCTTTCGGAAGTTGTGGTGTTTTGTACCTTACCCTGGATTTTACCCTTGCCATATGAACCTAGAAATAATGTTATCCCATTCAGAGAATTGCTTTGTATGGATTTGTTCTGAAAGAGCTTGAAACAGAAAAAGAAGTCTTGGGAGAATTTTCATTTTTATGGTTACCACCCTTTGTGTAAAGCTCAGAAAGGGTTTGGAGTTCCATCTCTGTATATCTAATTACATCTTGGTAAGGCGGGGGCCATAGTTTGTCTTTGCCAATGTAGAAGTATCTATAGGTACAATTACCCCTAGATATTTCAAGGTAGTCTGGTCCCATTTCAGATGGAATTTATCCTGGAGTTGTTTTGAGGGAGTGTAATTTTGTGTTAGAATTGGGTTTTCTGAACATTTAGTTTGTATCCTACATATTTTTTCAAAATTATTTAAAAGCCAGGAGACTGAATTAGCTGGGTTGTTTAGATATATTAAAATGTCGTCCGCGCAGTTTTGTGTTGCTCCCCATTTATATTGATACCCTTAACGTTAACAGGTGCCTGATCCATTGAGCAAGTTGTTCGATGTATAGCACAAAGAGAAGGGGTGACAATCAAGAACCTTTTCTAGTACCCCGTTCTAATTGTCTGAAAGATATTCATTTATTCTATGCATGCCGTTGGATTATTGTATAGGGTACTAATTCCTGTAATTAATTCTTTACAAAACTTTACAAACAAATCTCTCAAGAGTTTTATATAAGAGCCTCCAACTCAGAGTGGAATACCTTCTCTGCGTCAAGGCTTATCAATATAGCTTGTAGTTTATGTATTTGTATGTGATTCAAGATATGTAATGAACATCTGATGTTGTCATGGGTTTGTCTCTGTGAGATGAAACCTGTCTGGTCTTTATGGATAAGGTGAGGGAGGACTTCTTCAACTCCTCTGGCAAGCATTGATATATACAATTTGTAATCGGTATTCCAGACCGAAATTGGTCAGAATGATCCTCACTCCATTCTATCTTTTCCCTCCCAGAATGACCGAGATGATAGCCTCACTCCAGGTTGGTGGGGTTTTCCCTTCTTTTAAGGCTGTCTTAAATATATTCAAAAGACTTGGTGCTAACTCAGATCTTAAGGTCTTGTATCATCCAGAAGAAAACCCATCTGCTCCTGGTGATTTATTTGTTTTTAACCTTGAGATTGCGCTGTTCAGCTCTTCCTCTGTTATTTTGTCTGTTAATTTTGTGTTTAATCTTCTGATAAAGTGGGTAAATTAAGGGGTGTTAAGAAGTGTTCGATCCATTGGTCATCTTCTAATGGTGGCTGAGTATATAGTTGTTTGTAGTAATTCTGAAAAGCCAATTACTTAATTACCTGTTACTTAGATAAGAGGGTTTTTGAGTGCAGGCCCCTAATTTTGTAAACTGTACTGTCTGCTCGTTGTTTTTGCAGTTTCCTTGCAAGCAGCTTTGAATATTTTGAGCCAGATTTCTATTATTTTTGCTTTGTATAGATTGTGGTGGACACCGAGGGGCGTGGCCTCTCACCCCACAGGATTAGGGGCTGACGGGCATTGTCTCAGCCAGGGGTATATATAGGCGCCCAAGAAGTACATTGGGTTGTTGTATGGTGGTATGATGGTGCTCATGATTAAAGTTAGACTCATCCAAGACTCCAAGACTCTGTCATCGATTATTCCTCACCGAGCACCACAAGATCATCTTTTTTGTGTTTCATGCGGGTACAGAGCATTAATGTTATTTCTGATTTCTTTTAATTTTGTGGTAAGGTTTGGGTTTGGTCCCTTTTTGTCTTTTGTCTCAAACTCCTGTTTTTTGTTCAGTTCTAAAAGTTTTAATTGCCTGTTTCTTTTGATATGCATAAAAAGATATGATTTTCCCCCTGACAACAGCTTTCATTGCATCCTAAACAATTCCTTTCCTAACCTCCCCATTATTATTTAATTTCTTCTTTGATTTTACAAATGAATTGTTTTTTGTTAAAATCACTTGATTTTAAACTCCATAGTGTACTCTCAGGGTTGTTTTTCATTTGCAGACATAATGAAAGGGGTGCATGGTCAGACAAGTCTATATTGCCTATCTCGCAATTGTGTATTCTGTGACGATCTCTTTTGAAACTAAAAACAATCAGTTCTGGAGTAGACAGTATGTGGATGGGAATAGTGTGTATTATCACGTCTTGATGGTTGGAAGTCCCTCCGGAGACCGTGAAAATGTTAAAATAGTGTAATTTATCTCAGATGTACGTTTTGATGATTAGTTTATCAATCACAATGTACAGAGTTAATTCCACTAAAGCAAAGTATGTGTGGTCAGGAATGCAGATTGCATGATCCAGATTGTTTTTGTTTTGATTGTGATTGCTTTGAATGTAGGCATTCTGTAATCCTATAATTACTAGATACCTAACCATGGCTGTAATATTTGATGTTGTAAAATGTGAGAAAACAACAGGGCCTTATGAAAACTGACAATTTGTTTGCCACATATTCTGATACCTAGTGTTTGAATAAACTTGTGGACATAATACCGGGTGATCTGAGCAGGATATTGATGTTGGGTATGATCTGACTTTCAGGGATGAGAAGGAGGCTTATCTTATATGGGTTCAAGCTGAGGTTGTTTGATGAAAATATCAAAAAGTCATCTAGAGAACTTTGCTTGGACTTTGCTGGTAAAAAATGTGTTTGGGGTTTTCTGTTGAAACAAACACCAGTCGACTGTCATGCAGACCGAGGTCAATGGACACTGAGCATGCCCCTCGTTCCTGATTACCTCAGCGGGCCAGAGACGGGGGGAGGGTCTGAAAAGGGTTAGACGCTGGGGGGCAAAGATTGTTAAGAGAAGAGCATAGAGGGGAACAGACTGTACCTGTTGCCTCACTAACAGCTAGTAAGGAGAATTCAGTTTGAGGAGCCATGGTAGCCAGGACCTCACGGGAGACTTTGGTATCAGCAAAAGAGACCATTTGCAAAGAGTGAAAGAAGTGCTTCAAACCAGCAGGACTAGATCACGTAAGAAGCAGAAAAGGTTAAACATTTACTGTACATTGCACTGTTGTGATTTATGTAGGAATTGTAAGTATGTAAGTACTAATGTGTAAATATTTAATTGTACATCATTTATTGAATTGGGAGCATTGTGAATTGTTCCATTTGTGAAAATGATTAACAAAAAACAATCAACAGCATGGTATGGCTGTGTGTGTCTTTTTCTACAAGTCTTGGCAAAATATCAGCTGGTTTGGAGGTAATTTCAGAATGATAGTACATATAATTTGTAATTTTCATAGCATATTCATGCCGATCACCTAATGAAGAAACCAAGGTTGGTTTGACAATATGTATCAAGATGAGGGGGCCACTAATGTAAATTGTTATTCGAATAGTATTAGCTCTGGGGGCTCATAACAATTATTTTTTATATTGCTTTTATGGGAGTACTTAACATTTGTCCGTTTCAGATCACATTGATGGCATGCAATCTAACAAATAAACCATTTACCATTTCCATGCCCTCATTGTAAGTGTTGCTCCTGTCATTCATGTAGGACTTCCATCTTCAGTCCAAATTGATTTGCATTTTTGTAAAAATCGAAATATGGGCACATATGTCTTTGGGCTTTTCCCCCACTTTCAAGCTATTTTGTCCCTGCTGCATCTGGGGAACTTGAAAACTTATGTTAGTTTCACATAGCAATTGTCAGTCATTATGTTGATAATTAAAGAATTTAAGGATAATTTCTGACTACCAGATGTTTTTACAATCATCAAATCAATAACCATGTGATCCTGTAACACCACCTCCCTGCTGTATCTTGAATATAATATAGAATAATTGAAATAATTTGACCTCACAAATGAAGAAATAAGTAATTAGTTAGTTTTTTATACAGATATTTTGGTAAGAAAATCCTACTTTATCATAAGTGGTTGATGATAACATGAAGCCTTGCTATGTTGCAACAAGGAAGAGAAGGAAAGAAAAAGTAAATGAGTGGAGGAATATCACCAAAGCAAATTGAAATAGCTACTATGTACTATGTAGTTCCAATTACTTGCCCTAGTGCTAAAACCTGCTTCTTCTCTGCCCAAAATATGCTTTTGTTGTCACAGTTTTGTTTTACAGATATCTCAAAGGCAATTTAAGCAGAGTATATTGGGACATATTAATGCATCTTATACTATCAGGAACAATTTAGCCTATTTTGATTATATACGAGTATAGATTACTGCATTCTGAATATCTCTGTTAAAAAAATATTTCTCATTACAAAATTATACGTCTCATTACAGTTACATATACAGTTGCCATTAATCAATCTATCTGTTGTTCAACACGAGGTGTCTATTCAATTGAATACTAAAATATATATTATCTAATAGAATAATGATAGTTAGTAGTTCAAATCAGCTATAGTTCAACTTCAACAATGAAGTTGCAATGTTAAAATACAAAAAATTGTCATGATATGCGAGTATTGATATATGGACCTTTAAAAGGTTCTGAATCACATTTTTGCTGGGAATGGTGAGGTTATGAAAGGATCAGTTTGCTTAAACATACCTGTAAAGATAAAGCTGTGAAAGGCAGCTATCAGCAGATCTGATAGGTTGAGGTATTCTAATTTTCTACTTTCAATATTAGACTATAACAGCAATTCGAATGATGTTGCTTGCAATTACATTGATTTTACTTTACTGATGATTCTGAACCCAAACACTGAAAATTTCAAGACCGGTGGCCGCTTAACTGAAAGCTAATTTATATTAGTCAGATACAGGAAAATCCATCGAAGCTTCAGCTGTTCAAATTACAATCTCAGCACCGACTGATTTAATAAACTCTAATACACTAAAACACAATAATGAATTATATGAAGTATCTGTAATGTATTTGGTGGCTACATTAGTCCTACTGTCTTGTTTACCAGGAGCTTGAGGAGCTCACTCCAAACAGAATGTCATCGTCAAACTGTCAGCAGAAACATTATGTACAGACTCAACATTAATCGGAGACACTCTGTCTAACATTCAGTTTAAAACATACTGATTCTTTGTTAGCATTTAAAATAGCTAAGAATAAATCACAATTAAATGAGGGGAGTAGGTGTAATTACAACCTCCTTCCCCAAAAGACTTTGAAGTAGCATCACTGCTCCTGCCAAAAATCTTCTGGAGCCGTATGGTCCTGGAGTATTTGTTAAGCTAAGCATGATGAGCTCTTTCTTGATCAGATGACAGAGCAAAGTGGAAGAATCCCTGATACCACACCAAGCTGTCTTGGTTCCATAGCCTTATATTAATCTCATTATAAAAACAGGCCAGGGGGTTAATGGGTTGAAAATGTGTCTGGTGTGTGTGTTTGTTTGTGTGTGTGTGCATACGTGTGTGCGTGTGTGCATGCATGCATGCGTGTCCACCATGGATTCACTTTCGAAGTTTTGAAATGATGAATTGAGATGGTACAGCAAAGGAGGACTTCCTGTGTGCGTCATTTTAACCTTTGTGTTAACAGGAACCAGTTTTGCAGCTTAGCAACCTTGACAGGTACAGTTGGGACATGGACACAGCTTGAACCCAGAGCCAGGAATGTTAATTTCCTCCTGGCTCCAGCCAAAACCTTCTAAAATGACATAATTTTGAGGTCAGACATTGAGAAAACAGAAAATGATTGCTATAAATACTTGATACTCTCAGTGAGCATTGCTGTGTATGCTACTAAGATAAGATAAGATAAGATAAGATAAGATAAGATAAGATAAGATAAGATAAGATAAGATAAGATAAGATAAGATAAGATAAGATAAGATAAGATAAGATAAGATAAGATAAGATAAGATAAGATAAGATAAGATAATACTTTATTGATCCCCATAGGGGAAATTCGGGTGTTGCAGCAGCAACAATAGAAAAGAAAAAAAAAAAAAAAAAAAGAAAGGCCATTCTATGTTGTAAGATAAAAGTTCTGAGTACATGTATGAAAATGGAATGTCAAACATGAAACAACCCTGGGCAGGTGCTAGAATCAGACAAGGAATGTGCTTGCTGTGACAGCTGATTACTTATCCCTGCACCAGACTACCGAGGTCAGTATTGTTCAATTATATATTTCTCAAAATGCTTCAGTATCTCGTCCACTTTAAACAGTTTATATTATTTTAATTATTTCTTATATCCATCTAACTCACTCATGTATGCCAGCCTATCTTTTTCATGAAATTTCTTTTGCAGCCGAATTCAGTATATTTACTTACCTGCGTGTCTGCGTTCTTGCAGTTGATGGAGGGTGGGACGAGTGGAGTGACTGGACGATATGCAACAGCCAGTGCGAGAGACAGCGGAGTCGAGAGTGCAGTTCCCCAGCACCCAGACACCGAGGCAAGATATGCGAGGGTAACAGCAAGGCCACAGAAAACTGCACGGATGGACTCTGCACACAGGGTACTACCTCACTCCCTGTTGGGTTTGAGAATCATCATAACTTGAATCAGTTATCCATTATCACATGCATTCATGGCAGAGCATCACTTGCATGTTCAGAGAATTCACTGTGTCGACACAGATGGCCAGAGCACAATATTTTGTTTCTTCTCTTTGCTGCTCACCTGATACGCTGTATGGCACATTAAATCCATCACACGGATGTGCAGACATTCTATCTTGACCTGATGCTTGATGTTTGCAGTTAAGACTCATTTTTCCCGTGCATGCAGTGACTTATTTGTGGAGACTTAGCTAGAATATAATGACTTATGATCATAAAAACCCATTTCTGCTTGTGAAAGATTTGTTTTTGATAAACAATCAATTGCAGTTGAATTCCAATTGAAACCTGGTCTATCATCAGAACCCTTAGTTCTATACTGTTCATTTAGAATAATAAGCAGGAGTAATCTGGGACCACAATTTTAACCCCGGAACTAATGCATGTTAAAGTTAAAATTAAACTTTTTATTTTCCCTGTGAGGGGCAATTTGTTTTACTGCCAGCAGAGAAACAGAGGGAGGCAAACAACTTAAACAACAACACATACCATATATTTTCAACAGCGGGATAAGGTGGATGCTACATGTTTCAGGGGAGGAACTGATGGACAGCGATCTGTTGGGAAGGCTGATAGATTTGGTTATAAATGAGTGTCGGTACCTATTTGTCCTCCATTTTGGAATCGTATACCGACGATCCGCAACCTGTATTCAGTGGACAGCGGGGAGCTGGGGTCAGCCAGGATAGCCTTTACCTTCCTGGTGACTCTGGTCTTATACTGGACAGAGAGATCCACCAGACTGATCCCCACAGTCCTGTGATTTTAAAAATGTTACTATGGTGGACACAGAGTGGCGTGGCCACTCAGACCGAGGGACAAGGGGCTGGTGGCTTGGCTTTGGCCAGATGCTTGTATATGTGTGCCCCGGAAGTGTTCGTGATAGTGTATAGTAGTATGGTGGTGCTCGATAATAAACATAATTTCACAATCAAGTGTCCAAGGCTTCGTCATCGATTATTCCTTGCTGAGCACCACATTACGGTATAATGCAATGTGCTGTCCTTTATAAGCCCCAAATTATGTTTGCAGAGAAAATGTTTAACAAAATTCTCAATTTTGTTTTTTCAACATACCTTTTTCTGTAATATTCACTTTCACTACTGCTACTACTGTTGTACTGCAGCTGAAAGCAGACAGACTTACACTTTCATAAAGCCCTGTAAGGGTTTCCTGCACATAGATTGCACTTGGCAGGCTGCCTGGGTACATTATTTGGCAACCTGTTTTAAGCATTGCTTTTTTTATTCCTCTTCAGTCGTATCTGAAGATACACCATCTGTGATCGATGAACAAAGCTACTCTCTGCTCTCTTTCCTGCACCTGTTTGTTCTGCTGGAAGAAATTGTTGATCAGATGTGGAATATTTGCAATGTAGAAACCAGTGTGTGACAGAACATATATAATTGAAGCAGTAGATGGAATCAATAAATAGACCAGGTGCAACATGATCTTTGTGGGGAAGAACTTCACGTCAATTCAGATACAGCTTCACTGAGGAGCTTTGGCATCCAGATGTTTGGCAAAATTTGTAACTTCATTTTATTTTTTTGGTTTTATGTTTTTGGTTTCATTTCTTTGGCGCTTTCTACAGGCGCACTAATATAGCCCCCCGGCAAAGCAGAGAACTTTCCTTCCCTGTATGCATGAGGAGGTCCTTGTCTAAGCATGTATCATTTGCTATACTCTTTTCATTACAAAATATTACGTCTCTAAAAAACTGCTAAATCTTAGCAAGCCAACCAGATTTATGAATGTTCATAAAGTCATTGTATTCTTTTTCCACATTGAACGACAGAAAGGTGATGATACACTACACACAGCTGAAAAATTTGACAATCCCAGGACACAAACTGTGCCACTATTGTCAGTTTTGGACGACACCATGGATCTGAGATATACCATTTTTGTAGCAGGACCAAGAACATGAAATATGCTGAGTGACAAGCAATGACAAATGTGATCTATTTAGTGCCTTATAAGCCCCCCAGAAAATGAGCATAAAAAGGACATCGGTGCTTACATAATGAAGTATGTGACAGGCAGAGGAAGACTCTTTGTCTCACTAAAATAACAGTTCAGGGCCTATCTTCATCCATCTGTAAAGAAACAGTGTTTAAGCTGCTATTGCTGTCGCCGCACACTGGTTTTACACTGCATCTGTATAATGCCATCAAAGAATATTAATTGGGCACATATAAATCCATTGTCATATGGCTGTTATCCGTGATAGATATTCTCACAATAGAGATTACATTAACAGCCCTTTTCTAAATTGTACTCTTGTCCATTATCCTACAGCGAGAACTTCCGTGTAAGGCAGTGTAAAACATGCAAGGCAGGCACATTATCATTGCTAGCATTTTGTCAAGTACATATTTTTTTCAATGCATTAGTTACTTGCCCATTCTAAGATAGTGTTATGTAGTCTATAATTAATGTCTGCTAAAAAGCAAGAGCTGCATCTCTCTCTCTCACTCCCTCTCTCTCTCTCTCTCTCTGTCTCTTTGTATATCGGTATTGGATTTGGTCATGTATCTTGAATTTGTATGTGGCAAACATAAGTGAATCCCCAAGATTATCAAATAATTTAAAGGTGAAATCACAGTCCGTTGTTTTCAATCAATGGAATGACAATCAGACCTGAGCGGGACACACAGTTTGTTTTTTTTTTCCAAGGAATAGGAATCAAGGGAAGCCTGACTACACAGGCAACACATTGGTTGGTGTGTGTCATAGCTAAAACAAAGAAGTTATCTGAGGACTCCAGAAAAAGATTCATTACTCATGAAGCTGAAGAGATTACAAGACCATCTCGAAATAATTGGTAATCAACCAATCGACAGTAAGACAGATTGTGTGCAAATGATACCCTAACCAAAAGTGGTCAACCAACAATAGAACCTCCAAGAGCAAGGTGTCTGATAGTCCAAGGGGAACCCAGGGTAACCTTCAAGCAACTTAGGGCCTTTCCCAAGTTAGCAGATGTTGATGTTCTTGAATTCTCCATCAGGAGAACACGGAATAGCATCAGTGTGTATGGCCATGTAGAATTGAAAAAGGCAATGCTCCCCCCAAAAACATTAATCACCATCTGTAGTTTGCTAAAGATCATATGGACAAAGTAGAAGGTTACTGGAAGAATGCAATACTTTAAACCACTTCACTCAGAAAATTTGTTACTCAACCTTTATCTAATAATTAATAATTTCATAATAATTCTGTTCTAAATATTTTCTTTTGAGGTCTCAGGGAATATATTGACACTGCCATGAATGTGAAAACTGCTTCACAGATTCAAACAATTCATTCCACACAGTGAAGCTTAGACTGTAGTCAGTTGAAGAAGTTCCTTTTGCTTTTTTTTTTTTAATGTTTTTATATATATGTATATAGTTGGACTATAATTCTTGGAAGGTTTCTTCTTTGCATACACAAAAGCGACTTACATTCCTTAGTTTTGTCATTGAGTGGTGTTCCTCTCTTTTCAGAGAGTTCTACTCTTTTCAGAGAGCTATTCAGTCAAAACTTTCGCTAGATTGATCCTGAAGCCTGTGATTATCATCATTAATATAAGATAAGATAAGACAATACTTTATTGATCCCCATAGGGGAAATTCGGGTGTTGCAGCAGCAACAATAGAGGGAAAAGAAAAAGAAAACAATATATATATATATACATACACACACATATACACAATATACACAGTATACACATACACAATATAATCATACACATATATACATACACATTTACATATGGATAGCACACACACAAAAAAATTAAATAAATTGATAAATAGATAAGTAAATAAGTAAAAAAAAAAGAATTGGGTGACGGAGGGATGGGGTGGCAGTAGCACAGATGCTCCCCAGGCAGTCAGAGTTGTGTCCCATCCAGACTGCTGTTATACAGTCTGATGGCCGTGGGCACAAAGGAGCGCCTGAAGCGTTCAGTTCTGGGATGAGCCGCTGGCTGAACGAACTGCTCATCAGCCACAGCTGATGCGCTCCCAGTTTGTCCTTCACCCTCCGCACAGCCACCGACTCAAGATGGTCAAGGTTGAGTCCCACCACGGAACAAGCTTTCCTCACAAGCTTGTTGAGCCGCCTGTTGACCTCACCAGTCCTGGCACTGCCCCACCAGCACACTATAGCAAAGAAGAGTGCGCTGGCTACCATAGAAAGGTAGAAGGTCTTAAGGAGCACGCTGCAGACACCAAACGACCCCAGTCTCCTCAGGAAGAACATCCTGCTCTGAGCCTTCCTGTATAGGGCATCTGTGTTGTGTGTCCAGTCCAGTTTATTGTTAATATGGACCCCAAGGTACTTGTAGGAGTCCACAATCTCCACCTCTTCACCCAGAATGGTGATTGGTTGAGGCCCCCTCCTATTTCTCCTAAAGTCTACTACCACCTCCTTAGTCTTGGAGATGTTGAGTAGGAGGTGATTTTGGTTGTTCCACTCGACAAAACTCGCGACCAGCTGTCTGTACTCCTCCTCGTCATCATTGGTGATGCATCCAACGATGGAAGAGTCGTCAGAGAACTTCTGGAGGTGGCAGGAACTGGACTTGTGTCGGAAGTCGGAGCTGAAGAGGGTGAAGAGGAATGGAGATAGGACAGTACCTTGGGGCACACCTGTGCTGCACATCACCGCCATCCACCCTGACATACTGCGGTCGTCCTGTGAGATATTCCAGGATCCAGGCAGTGATGTCGGTGTGAAGTTGCGCTCTCAGCAGCTTGTCCTTGAGGAGGAGGGGGCGGAAACTATTAAATGCACTGGAGAAGTCGAAGAAGGTGACTCTCACAGTGCTTCCCGCACCCCCCCAGATGGGACAAGGCCCTATGAGAGAGGAAGATGATTGCATCCTCCACACCCATATGCTGCCTGTACGCAAACTGCAGAGGGTCCAGGGAGGCAGACAGCCGTTCCTTCAGGTGTCGGAGAACGAGCCTCTCGAATGACTTCATGATATGTGATGTTAGAGCCACTGGCCTGAAATCATTTAGAGCACTCGGACGTCCTTTCTTGGGTACCGGGACTATGCAGGAGGTCTTCCAAAGGTCAGGCACCTTCAGCAACCTCAGAGAGAGGTTGAAGAGGTGCTGGAAGACTCCTGCAAGCTGCCCAGCACACACCTTGAGAACCCTTGGGCTGATGTTATCTGGCCCACTGGCTTTGCTCTGCCTCAGACTGGAGAACTCCCTCTGCACCTGGCTGGAGGTTAGGCTGAGGCCATGGTTGGGGGGTGGGGGGGAGTGTCTATGACCGTACACAGAAAGGAGGGTCGTGGTGGTTGAGTCCGGGTTGGCAAAGATCAGGTGGGGTGGAGGGATGGGGAGCTGGCCTCAGAGGCTGCTGGTGGGCTGGG
>CAAKHD010012810.1:0-16622 GCA_901007705.1 Fistularia tabacaria | reverse complement strand
AAGATACTTTTCTGTAATTCCAGACTTCCTCATATAGTGCCATAGTTCCTCTCTTGGAACCCTGCCATAAGTTTTTTTCTAGGTCTACAAAGGCACAATGCAGGTCCCTCTGACCTTCTCTGTACTTCTCTATATGCTTTCTTAGGGCAAACTCTGTATCTAAATTATTATTTCCAGGCATAAAACCATGTTGTTGTTCACAAATACTGTGTGCCAGTCTAGTTTCCACTACTCTCTCCCATAACTTCATTGTATGGCTCATCAACTTTATCCCTCTACAGGTACTACAATTCTGCACGTCCCCCTTATTCTTAAAAATGGGCACCATCACACTTCTTCTCCACTCTTCAGGCATCTTGTCTTTCTCTAAGATCCTGTTGAATAATCTAGCCAGAAACTCTACCGCTGCCTCTCCTAGACATTTCCATACCTCCACAGGTATATCATCTGGCCCAACTGCTTTTCCATTCTTCATCCTCTTCAATGCCCTCCTCACTTCACTTTTACTAATCTCTGCTACTCTGTGGTCTACAATAGTCACCTCTTCTTCCCTTTCCTCTCTTTCATTTTCCTCATTCATCAACTCTTCAAAGTACTCTTTCCATCTTCCCATCACTCTTCTAGCATCTGTCAATACATTTCCCTCTCTATCCTTAATCACCTGCACCTGCTATACATCCTTTCCGTCTCTATGTCTCTGTTTTGCCAACCTGTATAAATCATTCTCTTCCTCCTTACTGTCCGACTAAGCATACAAGTCATCGTATGCCCTTTGTTTTGCCTTTGCTACCTCTATCTTTACCTCACGCTGCATCTTCTTGTACTCCTGTCTGTTGTCTTCAGTCTTCTCAGTGTCCCACTTCTTTTTTGCTAACCGCTTTCTCATACATTCTTGCACTTTCTCATTCCACCACCAGGCCTCCTTATCAACTTTCCTTCCAGATGACACACCGAGTACTCTCCAGTCAGATGGTAGATCTCCCTGGCCACCAAGAGCCTTTCTCATCTCCTCCCTGAAAACCAACACTCCTCCCCTTTCAGCTTCCACCACTTTGTCCTCTGCTCTGTCTTTGTCTTCTTCATCTTCCTTGTCACCAGAGTCATCCTACAAACCACCATCCTATGCTGTCTGGCTACACTCTCCCCTACCACTACTTTGCAGTCACTGATCTCTTTCAGATGACCTTGTCTATACAAGATGTAGTCTATCTGCGTGCTCCTACCTCCGCTCTGATAGGTTACCCTATGTTCTGGAAAAAAGTATTCACAACAGCCATTTCCATCCTTCTCGCAAAGTCTACCACCATTTGTCCCTCTACTTTCCTATCCTGGATACCAAACATGCCCATCACTTCTTCATCACCTCAATTGCCTGCACCAACATGTCCATTGAAGTCTGCCACAATTGCCACTCTCTCATTTCTGGGGATATTCTGCATCAATTCATCTAACTCATTACAGAACTTCTCCTTCTCCTGTTATGCACATCCTACCTGTGGGGCATAGCCACAACATTGAGCATCACACCTTCAATTTCTAGTTTCAGGCTCATAAGTCTATCTGACATTCTTTTCACCTCCAGAACATTCCTAACAACTCCTCCTTCAAGATAACTCCTACTCCATTTCTCTTCCTGTCAGTATCATGATAGTACAACTTGAAACCTGCTCCCAAGCTTCTAGCCTTACTACCTTTCCATCTGGTCTCCTGGACACACAGTATATCCACCTTACTTCTCTGCATCATATCAACCAACTCTCTACTTTTTCCTGTCATCGTCCCAACATTCAAAGTCCCTACTCTCAGTTCCAGACTCTTGCCTTTCCTCTTCTCTCTCTGCTTCTGAACACGCCTTCCTCCTCTCCTTCTTCAACCCATAGTAGCCCAATCTCCATTGGTACCCTGTAGGTTATCGGCTGTTGGCACCAATGGCGATCGTTGTTAACCTGGGCATATTTGGTTTTGGCAAAAGTTTTATGCCGGATGCCCTTCCTGACGCAACCATCTGCATTTATCCGGGCTTGGGACTGGCTCAGGGAGACACTGGCCTGTGCCGCCCTGAGGCTGCATTGCATACCAGCAAATCCACCAAGGCTAAAAGCTAAGAAGTGCAGGGTCCTGGAATGGCCAAGTCAAAACCCTAATCTTAATCCCATTGAGATGCTCTGGGGTGACTTGAAAAAGGCTGTATATGCAAGAAACCCCTCAAACATATCACAGCTGAAAGAATTCTGCATTGAGGAGTGGGGAAAATTTTCTTCTGATCAATGGCAGAGACTGGTAAAAGGCTACAAAAAGTGTCTCACTGAAGTTATATCACCCAAAGGGGGCAACACTCGTTATTAGTGGGTAGGGTGTCCTAACTTTGTCCTCCATTACAATGTGCATTTTTGTTCATTTTTTTATGTATAAAAAAAAGTACTTTTTTTTTTTACTTGCAATCAAATCACTTTATTTTCTAGAAATGCATAAAAACATGATTGGACATTAATATGTGAACATTTCTTAATGAAGAGGAGAAAGGCTTAATGAAGAGCTGATTATTGAATGGGGCATACTCATTTTTTCACATGACTGTATATGGTTTGGAGACAGTGGCATTGAAGAGAAGACCAGAAGCAGAGCTGGAGGTAGCAGAGATGAAAAATTTGAGGTTCTCTTTGGGAGGACGTAGATGGATGGGATCAGGAATGAGTTTATCAGAGGGACAGCAAATGTTAGATTTTTTGGTCAAAGAAACCTGACTGAGATGGTTCGGTCATGTACAGAGGAGGGAGAATGACTATATGGGTAGAAGGATACTGAGGTTGAAACTGCCAGGCAGGAGGGCTAGAGGAAGACCAAAAAGATGTATGGATGTAGTGAAAGATGACATGAAGTTAGCTGATGTGAGAGAAGAGGATATAGAGTTAGCTGGAGGAGGTTATTTCGCTGTGGCAACACCTGAGGTGAAAAGCCAAAAGTAAAAGAAGAAGATGCAACTACTTGTAAATATGACACTCAGAACTCTGTTTATTTAAAGTTACAGTCAGTCAGCTACGTATTTCAGCTTACATTGAGGCATACATACCGCATAGATGGCTGGTTTTAAGCCGTAAAATTTGGCCAAAGCATGTTTTGATTCACTTTTGTCTAATCTTGCCACATAAAACATGTATTCACAGATATAATAAATGAACTGAAATTGTTGTGCAAGCTTAAAGCACATACAGATTCAAGCAACTTTCTTTGTAAGCTTGCCAGTATCTGCGCACTCATTTGATTAACATTGTTCTTTTTGGGGTGATTATTAGTTGAGAATGTCTGAGCTTCCATTCTCATCAACTAATTGAGAACTACAAAATAAACATCATTCTGTCATCATTCACCATTGGTCTGCATTGACCTTTTCCAGCTTCAATCTATCGCTCATTATTCCAAACTATTCAAACAAACAAACAAATTCCAACTATTACAATTGGAATTTCTATATTTCATGAGGTAAATCATTTTTGTACAATAAAGTGCAGGTTTTATGTGCTATAAAGTCATATGTACTCTTTCAACAGCTCCAAATAATTACATATTAACTGACTACAACCAAGAGACATTCAATGGTCCATTGCAATTGCAGAACCTTACTGAAATCCATTTTAACACTAGCTGACATCCTTTACATAGCACAAAATTTTAGTTTAAAATAATAATGCTTTATCATTGAAATGTTGTAATGGATATCATTTAATATATGTTTCATCTTTTTAAAATGGAAAATCCTGTATGAAATCGATAATATATTAGAAATGTGATAAAGTAATGAACAGCTTTGAAAAAAACGCATCTTTTCTCATCAGAATGGACAATTCTGGCTATTTTCAAATCTTGACTTAAAGTATATATCTACTTGAAGTACGTGTGATATGTAATGGGACAAACCTTCTGGTTTCCACGAGAATACTTCCATTCTGTCAAACTGTTTTGACTTTGTTTATGTTTATCTCAACATGCACCAACACACCATTGTCCCCCCGTTGTGCCATGATATCACATTCTACACGGTTGTGGGTGAAGCGGGTGAGGGTGACATAACAGGTAGAATGCAGGTAGAAACTTGAGGCATTGAAAAGCTGAATGATGCCACTACCAAATGTCCTGCAAGTGTCTGATCATGAGAAATGGAAGAACCATGTAAATGTTTGTTGGATTAACATATACGAACAAGATGAAGGTGAAGTAAATAAAAAAATCAAAGTAATGCAAAGTCATGTACAATTACCTCTATCTTGTGCATTATTTTTTTGCTGAAATCATCCATTATGAATTGAAGTCTAAACAGCATATTACATGCTAAGCTCTAAAAAAAACTCAGCTAGGTGTGCTGGAGCTTTATCAGTAAAAACCCTCAGAATCCAACTCTTACCAATACTCACATTTCGGTATATCTGTTGTTGAGAATAACAGACTGTTCCCTACAACCAGGAAGGAAATATAGTATCAGTGTTGAAACTTACATGCTAAGAAACTGATAATGATAGATAATATCAACAAACAGACAAAGAAAGTCTTAAGAGATGGCACACTGCTGGAAGGTTGTGATTGGTTAGTAAGTGCAATGTTAATCGCATAAATAATAAAAGGATCGAGATTACAGTCCATGCATATTTTCTTACACATGATTCTACAATTACTGTAATTAAAAACATAAATATACAAACATGTACATATAAAGAGAAAGAAATCTGAACCACTTATAGCAATTGATTCTCTATTTACTTATAACTGTCAAAGAAAATGAAATGAAATGCTGTGTACCTGTGGCCAGCGAAAAGTAGACAAAGAGCATCCATCCATGTGTGGTCATGCTGCCTGAAGATCTCACTCAAGAAGAACTGCAAAAACAGCTCTGCCCTCAGGTTTTATATACAAACACAGAGAGGCACACACAGAGACACACACGTACACTCACAGACAATGCCCAAACACATTTTGACATGTGAGATAAAGATGTTGAGTGGGCAAAGGAAGACACAAAGATGGATCGAAAGGGGTCAGTTTAGCCGACCACAGATTGAAAAGAAAATTTAAAAAATCCTTGAATCCTTGTCTTTGATATGGACTATCATCCTAGCAAGAATTAATCATGTGACTGATCAGTATTGGTCTTGTTACATATTTAAAGCATAGGTTTAGCACCATTTTTATTTTATAAAATTGCATAATTATTTCCTTATTCCTTCCCAAAGTTTGCCATAAAGAAAAGTAATCTAATAAAATAAAGCACTTTCATTGACTTTACCCATAATGAGTTAAATATTAATTTCTGCACCTTACATAGGAGTGAGATGATCATGTTTGACAAACACAGAGGACCCTTCAAGTGGAACATATTAACAATGGACATAGTCAACTTGAAAAATAGGACCTAGTAAATAGCAAAGGTACATGAACCAGAATGTAGTTACCTAATCTTCTGTTAAAGAGCCAGAAGAAAATAATGTGGGATATAGCCAACAGCTTCTCAATCTTATTGAAATATTGAAATACAGAAATGTCCATTCTTCATCAGAAATTAGGAACAACTTGATAATATACATTATTTATGCTGTTGGAAACTAAGGATATTTGTAAGTTTTATGTAGGAATTTGTATTTCTCCACAGATTGGAACTTGGCTACCATATTGGAAAGTACACAGCCAGTATTTACCCAGGAGCTGCTTCAAACACTATTTTCCTCTTCAAACTGGAAACAGAGAAAGTTAGTGATTGGGTAGGGTGTCAGATGGTGTAGTGGCTTGTTCATGAGCAGGTGTGGCCACAGCCAGGGCTGGAAAAGGAATTGGCCACAATACGTGGAATTCAAGAAGAACAACACAAATACACAAGGCTATACAAAGAGGGTAAACAAGGAGTCTATAGTGAGAAAAAAACAAAAAAAACTACAACAAATTCAAGAAGATTTGTAAGTTTCAACATTCAAACTCTACCTGTCATAAGAAACCCTTTTAGCATACCTGCCCAACGAAATAGAGCACGTGTATATGTTATAGATAATTTTGATAGTATTGTATAAATTAAGGAAACACTGTTTCACTGATTCTGAAAATTTAAGTCATCACACTAAAGAAGGACTCCAACTTGTCACTCCTGTGCTCAGGCGACAACACACACTTATAGGATGAAAATATCCGTTAATTCTTTGTTGATAACACTTATCCTGCACACATGGTGATTGTAGGCCTGGAACTAGTCCCAGCTGACATTCGGTGAGAAGCGGGCTTTAACCTGAACCAGTGACATGCAATCCCCGGGACACGTATAGAGACACACTGTATAATCAACGGCTTTCTCATTCACAGCTCCAGACTGACTGTTTTTTGAATTGGGAGAACATGTGAACACCACACAGAAAGCTCCTCCCCCATTCAGAATTGGGAATTTTCTTGCTCTGAAGCCAGGGTGCTAACCACTGCCCCACTCTTTACGGATTGGGGTACCCCTGGACTATAAACAAAAAAGGGTCCTCTAGTGGAACTTGTCGGTGAAAAAGCAAGCCAAGAGTGAAACTTGTGAGTCTGCTTTTTCTTTTCTTTTTCTATTTATCTAATTTTTGGTAATTCAATGGCATTGCTCATAACAAAGGTGACAGTAATCTATATACTCATGGCCTATTATCCTCAGAGCAGTGTCATACAATCGATTAAATAGTTCTCTTCAGTAGATTTATTAAAATCATATTTTTGGCACCAGGTCCAATTTGAAAATAGATTTCTTGCAGGATCAACCAGCAATAAGAAACTATTTGATATATATATCACATATTTTTTCACTTTTTGAGCTTTATTTAAACATTTTGTGTGAAGGAATTTCTGCATGTCCTTGACTTGCGTGTCTGGTTGCACAAGTCATGTCATATTTTATTAATTAAAATAGCACCAATGTGCAACAGAATTGACTCATGACACTTTAAAAAGAGGAAAGTTCCAACAGTCATCCGAAATCACCCCATGGACAAACATAACTTGTGGCATTGTCATGAATACCATAATTGTAGCCCTCCAGGTTTAACTTTGATGTGAAACGAAAGTTATCAGTGATTATTTGGTAATCAAAATTCAAATTCAAAATACACCTCCATTTTTATTCTAAATTTATCAGCCAATATATGATGACCAGAAACAATATTGTCATGTCCGAGCTGACGTGCCCAACAATGACGAGTTGCTGGTAACAAACCTTATTTCTATTAGAACAATTCTGAACAATTGTGCCACACTTAAGCAACAGCGGCTCAACTTAACCTTTTGCGCCTCTCGCACTCTCCCTCTCTCACATCCCACCCCCCTTGCTCTCTCACATCCCAAAACACAATTGCGGCCAGTAGGAAATCACAGAACTCTGAACATTCCTCTAAACAGTACCGCAGGGTGACAACCATATGAAATATTTTGTGGGGCAGGTGGCACTTGCTGTCAAAAGTGAATGTACTGGCCGGAGACTGGTCCAAGGTGAACAGCACCTTATGCCAAGCGTCATCTGGGACTGGCTTCTGTACAGTGAATACAGAAACTTGGGAACAGAGAATGAGAGGGGAACCTCGCAATAGGACATCAAATTGAATAGTTGAAATAGTGACACTATTCATTTGCCTGTCACATATTAACTGCAGTCAATGGAAAGGCTCAGTTTCTAAACATTTGGTCTGGTTGACAATCTGTCAACTAAAAGCCATATCTAATTTAATATGACTTGTAGTGGCAAAGTCATTCTGCCTTTGCCAATAAAAGTGTTCCGAAGCCAATCACACTAACTGACAGATGTTTCATATCTCAAAGCCCTGGGGCCGAACTAGCTGGAGTCACAGGGTTAATTTCCCTCCAAGTAATGTGATAGAGTTTCATCCTGGAACCTTGCTTCATTGCCTTCCTTTCATTATGTTCCCAAACCTGAGCCATTCTCCATATTGTCTAACACCGTTGGCCACATACATCATGAGTGCATTAGAAGCCATGTTGTTTCTCTAGTCTGCAGACATGGAGCATGTTCACCAAGATCACATACCCCTCTATGTAAAGCTAAATCAATAACAATGGGTAGTTGATTGCTGCAGAGAGTTTTAGGCCCAAGAGGTGATGGTTTTGTGGGATCATGAGCAGAAACAGATAAATTATTCAAGGGAAATATACTCTAATTCCAGGGGTTCTTTGATGGGATGATTATTGTTATTCTCGTGTCTCATCTAATAGTAAACTACATGCTCGTTGGACAAGTATAACACGTTTATCTTGGGTTGGGGGAAATAATGTTGGAGGTTATATTTGCATTTCTGTCAATTTCATGGCAGGATTAAGTATTAACTAAATGGGGACTTTCATTAACCTTGGCAAAAAGTAGCACATGGACCTGCCACAAACACATTACATTTGCAAGCAAACATAAGATAAAATGTTGGATAAGATCGACGATTCCATTAAGGCTGAGGAAATGTTATATAAACCTTAACAGTAGACTTCCCGCAAATCAATTTTATGGTTTACAGGTAACCAACAATATCCGATTATCTATTTATCTTAGTTAGCACAATACATCTTGGCAGATTTGCTTTTCACTCAAAGTTGTTAGCTGTCTAATAATTAGCTGGAAAAAGCTAGATGACACATTCAAATCCTTTGCATATGTATGTATTCAAACTGCAAATAAAGGGAAAAAAGATAGGCAGCAAAGGAAGGACTTGCGAGACAGACAAAGCGTGAGAAAATTAGAGACTGAATATGTTTAAATCTACAAAAAAGAAAAAAAAGCTACACATTTCTGCTAAACCATTGTTTTAAAAGGGGAGGGAGGTGGCTGGTTGTTCAAGTTAGATATTCGTTTTTGTATTTGAGTAAAAAGTATTTGGGAAAAAGGTAGCGCCTTCACACATTAAAAGATATCAATTGAACATTGGTAAAGAAATAATCTGATAAAAAGCCTGATTCCAATGAATTATATATCCAAGGCAATATTGTATTAAGCATGGTACAAAAACTGTCTTAAAGAGATCACAAATGCATTATAGATTAAGATCTTGTAATCCAAAAGATGCAATTTGAATTTCTTCTTTAATCTACTGATCTGAGACGACAATTCACCAGATAAGGTCACAGTCATGTCAACTTGAAAAAAAATCAACACAGAGGAATTCCACCATTACAGTTTGTTAATTACCCATTCACCATGTATTTTTCATTTGATTTTGAAAATGTGAGGAAAATATCATAAATATTTCCCCATGGGGATCAGTAAAGTATTGTCTTATCTTATTTAGTGCAAAATTAACATAATCATATAATCATTTTAATCCAGACAATGCCAGTTCTAGACCCTTATTAGGTTGTTTTCACTCATAATAATTGTTTTTGACCCAATCCTAAGATTATCCTCAATATTCATACTTCTGTTAATAGTATTGTAGTGTGGGGTGGGAAGGCTGGCTACCGGAAACCCATAATCCCTTGCGGCTAGGAGGACCTTTGGGGAGTCTCACCATAGTTTGGGGTTTGAGAACTGTGTCATGTAAATAGTTGTTCAATGTTGTTCATGTTACGTTACATTAACCTGCATCATTAGTGTCATAATGGGGGGGATGCAATCTTTTTGTAACTGCTGGGTTGGGAAATTTGACCCCCGGGTTTTTCCCTACTGGTAAGGTTTACTAAAATTGTCAAATTTATGAGATACTATTCAATAGTTGAATCATCTTTTACTCTTATCGATATTGTATGACACTCCAGTCCACCAATATTCACTGATAAGTTGTAGTATCTGACATCACTGCGGAAACCCCCACCCCCCAAAAAAAATAGAATAGCATTGTAAATGAAAGCGTGTTTCTGTTACATAGATTTAATGTTTAGTTTTTTTTTACATTTTCTTGATTGTCATACTGTGATATCATAAACATTCGAATAATAATATAACCCTGGTTCAATTCCCACTGGGGACCTTTCTGCGTGGAGTTAGCATGTTCTCTCCATGTCTCCGTGGGTTTCCCCGGGGTTTTCCGGTTTCCTCTAACAGTCAGAAAGCATGGAGGAGAAAATTGGAATAGCTTGGAAGTATTGCCCAGATGTTTGAAGGAGAGAGTGAATGGCTCTTCTTCTTTTCCTTTCAGCTACTCCATTCAGGAGTCGCCACAGCGAATCAGCCTCCTCCATCTAACCCTATTTTCTGTATCCTCTTCTCTCGCACCAACTAACTTCATGACCTCTTTCACTACATCCATACATCTTGTCTTTGGTCTTCCGCTAGTCCTCCTGCAGTAGATGGTTAATGTATGTGTGTATGGGTGGATGGATAATAACATTAAGTGCAAAAAACTATTTGAATCAGTTTACCCTCGATATAGCTTCCGGTCATGTATCAGTAATTCCACTATTAGTCCAGCAGGAGGCAGTCGTTCCCTGTAACGACCCCAAGCCTGACGCGTCAGATGGAACTTGAACGACTGCTTCTGAAATGTGTTGGGTTTCTTGAAGACGATGAACTTGCAGTAACAAGATCAGAGATCCACATCTACTATGACCATAGGTCTTCTCTTCTTCATGTTTTGGGTTCATACCCAGAGATAGAACCCGTTTATCACATACTGTAGGGTCAGTTGATGTCAGTCAGTCGCTGCCTTACAGTATGACGGCAGTTGCTATTCTTGGGATTCCATTGATCCGGTGAGCTGAGTTAAAGGATGTTAATGAGGAGCCCCGCTCAATCCGCGCTTTCAAAAGAATACATCTTTGCGTCACGCCGACGCTGGTGGTGACGAACCGATCCACTACACCCCTCCTATCCTTCCTCCTCGCTCTTCTTCAACTCTCTCATCAGGACCGCGGGGATGTGATCGACTCACACGCACAACAAACGAAACTTTATTCTGCAGCCAGCCTTTCTTTTTGTTCCACCACTGGAATTTATTTATCTTCGGAGCACACAAAACTCCCCCCAAACTGGGTGCGCAAAGTAGTTTTTAGCGCGGGTGTTTACCTTTCTTCGTGACACAACTCAGCGGCCAGGTTGTGTTTCCCTTATGTCGCGAAAGCAGGGAGAGCATGACTACAACCTCCGCGGGATGAGTAGCCTGGTGGGCGAGCGTTGGAAGAAGGTGAGGGACGGAGGGGAGCGCAGTCTGATCAAGGCGACGTCCAGCGCCAGCATCAACAGCCAGGGCGCCTCCTCCGCCGCCGCGCCGCCGGCCACCTCCTCCACCGGGGACCTGGAGAGGGCAGCCCGCAAACAGTTCCAGCAAGATGTCACCCCCGGGTTTGTCTACGTCCTGGCCGCCTTCTCCGCCCTGGGGGGCTTCATGTTCGGCTACGACGTTGGCGTGATCTCCGGGGCGATGCTGCTGCTCAAGAGGCAGCTGGAGCTGAGTGCCATGTGGCAGGAGCTTCTCATATCCAGCACCGTGGTCGCGGCCGCCCTGTCAGCCCTGCTGGGCGGGTTCCTCAACGGGCTGTTCGGGCGCAGGGTGTGCATTCTGCTGGCCAGCTTCTTCTTCACCGTCGGGGGCATCGTACTGAGCACCGCCCCCGGGAAAGAGATGCTCCTGACCGGGAGGCTCATCGTCGGAGTTGGACTTGGTATGTCTGCTTCTTCCTCTTCCACTCAACTGTTTCTCCTAGAGAGGTTTGCACGGTGCAGAGAAATAATATGCTTGTTTTTGTGAAAGAAAACAAGTTCTGAAATAGCTCCGGAAGTCGTTTACAGGGACTTGTCTCACGACTTTGCTGAACTTTGCAGAAGCAAGCAGGGTGGTATCAGAGGCATTCGAAGGTTATCATAAGTATAATTATTGTCATTGTTGCTGTTTTTCTTTTTATTGTTTGAACAGAGGCCCTCTAACTCATTCTTGTTAGACAAAGAACTTTGAAATGGCAAAACCCACGTTATCCTGCCGAAGCATGTATGGGAAGGTCCAGCACAGACACAGTTTAAAAACACTCACATAATGAATAGTAATAAAACCAATAAAAAATATTATTATTATTATTATTATTTTAATTTTTATTTTAATAAAAATGGGTTTTAGAAATGTTAAAAAAATGATAGAATGTATTCATTTTCTGGTGAAGGACAATTGGCAGTCTACACACTATAAAATGTAAAAATGTACATCTTCCACTAGCTCTACAGTGATGCAAATGAAGCAAATGTAATTAATGTATATTATTAGGTTTTTATTATTTACATTGCATTTTGACAACATAAAAAAATTAGCTTACAGTACTTTTGTACATCAATATAAGAAGTAAAAATATAAGCATACATATATGTTTCTGTCTGTATACATACAAATACACACACACACACATATGCACACACACACACACACACACCCACGCACACACACACACACACACACACACACACACACACACACACGCATACACACACACACACACATATATAATTATCTATATACACATACATATACATATTCATATACATATATATGTACATATACATGTATTGATATTGATATACCATATAGCGACATAAATTTTGGCATGAACTTGAAAAACTCAAAACGTCTTCAGGACTCTAGATTTAGTTTTTCATGAATGCCAAAAATCTCCTCAGATCAAAAACTAGTGAAATTTTATTGCCAAAGTGTCAGCACTAATGACGGCATGACATGTCATTGATTTCTGCTTTGACATTTCTCCTTGCTGTCCATTAAAAAGGTCAGGAGTCAAGATCACTAAATTGCCCCTCAGAGCTCACTTTACCTCCTCAGAGGTTCAGTTGGGTTTGTTATTCTCTCTCTCTCTGTCTCTTTCTCTCTCTCTCTCTCTTTCTCTCTCTCTCTCTCTCTCTCTCTCTCTCTTTCTCTCTCTCTCCTCTCTGCCTTAGCAATTACTCACAGCTCCTAATTACACATGGCAGCCCTCTGCCTGCTGAACCACCGCACTGGTTGTTAGACCTCCGCTGACTTTACTATTATCATCACCATCATCAATAGATTGGGTGAAAAATGACAGGCTCATCCTAACTGAAAATTAGGGCCGGATGTGGTCCCAGCACACCCAATGGAAATTGTTAATTTCAGTGGCTTCCATTAGAGACAGATGTGCCTTGCAATTATCTGATTGGTTGGTCCACTGTCTTTGTCACCTTTCCACGTTACTCTAGAGTATTTGCCGATAGGGCTGGATAACAAAATGAATGTCACCTTAGTCATGAGTCCCTTTTTTATGTCAGTATACTCTGCATTTACTTAAACACGGAAAATGACCGGACAACAGGCAAAATCACATCTGTGTCCCTCTAGCATAATGAGGATTGGTTTACTAAAATGTTATTCTACTTTATAAAATGGTCTCTTATAGGGTTTCAGACAACTTCGTATAGATTTTAATCAATTATGTAGTACTTTGTAAATTAATTATCCTTTTCCACATTTCTTTCTGATAATACAATTTCTTGCTCTTTTATCAACTTTAGACAATAACTTACTTGATTTTTAGTGCTGACTGCCACTTTTCCATAAGTTCATTATTTATAACACTTCATACCTCTCCTGCGCAGAGGGTTAGAGAGGGCAGCTGTAGGAAATCCAAGCTATGATTGGGCTAGAGGCTGGGTGCACCCCAGACTGATCACAAGTGAAACAGTAGTTTAGCAAATCAAAATAACAAATAAAATGAGAAAGATCAACAAAATATTTCCGAAACATTCATCTGGATTTGGGCAGTAAAAATTAATTATGCTGAAAAGAAATTCACCAGTCAGTTTGATCAAATTGTCCCTGTCTCTGTCTTTCTCTCCCTCTCTCTCTCCCTCTCAGCTTTGAACATGCCTGTACATCAGCTTGCTTTTTGATTCAAATTCAATGTACCCCAAATTATTTATAATGGCTTCTATTACTCATGAGTCACATCCCCAGTGGAGAAGATTGTCAGAACTGGCTTCCCAGGCTCAATGGCACACTGATGGCAATGCCTGCTCCCTTCTCCTGGAGAAGTAAGCACTCTTTGGGATAATGCATAGATGTGTTGCAAAGCTTTGTCCCATTTTAGTCAACCCCCAGAGAAGGGAGCAAAATTATAATCATTGGCAAATTGTTTTTGCTATTCAACCATTTAGCCATCAACCAGCTATAATTCCTTACATAAATGGGAAAAAACTAAGAAAAAAATCTTCCTCTCTGGCTCTACATTCTAAGTATCCACTTATCCTTCAACAAATTCTCACATGCAATTGCTTCCTTACACAAGCATGGACCGGTCAGACCTGATGGATAATGAGACACATTCTGGCACCACAATTAGCCAGCGGAGAACTATTGATGGTGTTTTTCTCATCACAACCAATTATTCTGACTGCGCGTGTCACCTGAACACGTATTACATCACGATTGGCTCTCAGGAAAGAGACTGTTTTGCATTTCTGAGCGTAACTAACAAAAAGGTCAAACGAGCTATTTGTCAGTGCAGTAAAGGCCATACCAATGGCTGTGTTTCTACACACACACCTGGGGTTTGTCAGCTCCTGCCCAGTTATTGTTGAGCTGACCTTTGCATGAGCGCAGAAGCTGAGGTGCAATACAAGAATTGCCAGTTTGAAAACAATGGTTACAAACCAGAATGTCAGACTGACAAGCATTTAAGAACTTGAAAGACATTTCAATCTTATTATCCTGTTTTATCAATACAAGCTATACTTGAGAGTAAAGTATAATATCATGATAGAATTCAGAGCCCAATTTGTGATATCCCTGTATCATGGTGTGAAAAATTACATGCCAAATAAGTGGCACATGGATTTTTCTGATGCATACAGTATTCCTGTATGTTTAAGTTATGTCTACTTTTATTAATTTCAATAATTAAAAAAAAATTCCCTGAAAGTTTTCAACAGCCGTTTTTGCTGGTTTTAGGTAACAAGTAGCATATCTCAAAGTGTTCCTTGTTTCATTTGATCATATAAGATGTATTTTTAATGCATTTTTATGTATGTATGGAAATGCTGAAAACAGTCACTCCTTAAAAGTACTCTGATGCCCGCAACCATTACTGTTCAATCCTCAAAAACTGGTGATGACAGGTTTGGATAAAACTGCATTCATTTTGATAACATTCAAATATTGCCAAGAGACTTGAGAATCAGTTTGTTTATGTAATTAAGCCACAGTTTAATCCTAATTAGCTGAAATCAATCTGCAGTTAGCTTGTTGTTGGGAAATCTCATCTCTAAAATATTCTAGTACTTGGGAAGTGAGATGTACGTATTGTGGGATGTTTTTCTGATTATTTAAAAAGGAAATATACCATCTTTGCAGCAATCAATTATGGGAGGACATATTGTACCCTCTGTTTATGCCCAAATTAGACTTTCCCCATACTCATTATTTTTATTTGAGGAAGTTCTCTCCTACCCTCTTTCTCATTTCTTTTTTTTTTTCTTTTTTTGTTATCCTCTATTATGTTGTAATTAGCCTCCTCCATCATGACCAGCTTCTTCAACAGTAAGGGTTCTGGCTGTCAGTGATGGATGATCTGCAAAAGAACCTCCCCAATATTCTGATCAGTCCATCACCAGCCTGCAGGCGAAAGGCAGAGCTCTTGTTCAAGTCTGCTGCACTGCTTTGAGTCAGAGGGCAGCCAAACATTTTCAAGTGTGTGTGTCTGTATGTGTGTGTGTGTGTGTGTGTGTCCTTCTGATTATGAAGAATTGTGAGACAAAACAAAGGAAGGCACCACTGGATTTCTTATCATCAGTATACATATATATATATATATATATATATATATATATATATATATATATATATATATATATTTATTTATTTATTTATTTTCTGGTGCAGTTAGAGTTCAAGCTGTGAATTGCAGAAGAATCCTGATACATCGAACAGCAGAGCAGTAAAGGACAAGGCTGACTCATCCAATCAGCTGGGCTTTTCAAAACTCTTGGCAGTTGTCATGAAGCTATTACATTTTTCCTTTAAACTTTTAAATTCATAAGTTGGGCAGAATACATTTTAACAATGATGACGTTAAACATGTGCCTGGCAAGAAATGTAAAAGGAAAAACTTAATTTTTCGACCCAGATTTTTAGTTGACTGAAAAGTTTATGAGCATAAATTAAATATCAGACTGTGATAAATCAAATTTGCAATAATTGTAGTGTCTTTGTTTTTACCCATCAAGTGTAATCAATGATTGTTTTAACTTACAAGAAATTATATGAGTAAATTGACAGGAAAATATAAGCCCATCATTATTTTTTGAAAATATCAAGATGTGAACAACAATCAACCTTATTATGAAGACGAAATTACCTTACAAGCAGCAAGTACAGAAAAATAAGTTCAAAAGATGCTCTTGAATTGAGCCTGTATGTTTAAATGGTCAGATTAGTGACTTGTATGCATTTTCCTTGTGTGGAGTTACATAAATAAATATTTTCATTTGCACTTGGCTAATAACATATTTAACATTAACTGTGAGAGACTACAAATTTGCATACATACTCTCAAGATTGCGATTTTTGCGATGTAGAGAGCTTTTTAGTTCACTAAGTGTAAAATATGTGTCAGGCTGAATCATGCCTAACAAAAAGTGTTCATGGTGATAAAATAGGATGCAACCAATGCTGATATTCATA
>CAAKHD010012799.1:0-10516 GCA_901007705.1 Fistularia tabacaria | reverse complement strand
ACAAAGATGGAGGGTGATAGCAAAGATGGAGGGTTCTAACAAAGATGGAGGGTTCTAACAAAGATGGAGGGTCCAACAAAGATGGAGGGTTCTAACAAAGATGGAGGGTTCTAACAAAGATGGAGGGTTCTAACAAAGATGGAGGGTTCCAACAAAGATGGAGGGTTCCAACAAAGATGGAGGGTTCCAACAAAGATGGAGGGTTCCAACAAAGATGGAGGGTTCTAACAAAGATGGAGGGTTCTAACAAAGATGGAGGGTTCCAACAAAGATGGAGGGTTCTAACAAAGATGGAGGGTTCTAGAAAAGATGGGGGTTCCAACAAAGATGGAGGGTTCCAACAAAGATTTAGGGTTTTACCAGGATGAGGGTTCCAACAAAGATGGAGGGTTCCAACAAAGATGGAGGGTTCTAACAAAGATGGAGGGTTCTAACAAAGATGGAGGGTTCTAACAAAGATGGAGGGTTCCAACAAAGATGGAGGCTCCAACAAAGATGGAGCGTTCTAACAAAGATGGAGGGTTCGAGCAAAGATGGAGGGTTCCAACAAAGATGGAGGGTTCCAACAAAGATGGAGGGTTCCAACAAAGATGGAGGGTTCCAACAAAGATGGAGGGTTCTAACAAAGATGGAGGGTGATAGCAAAGATGGAGGGTTCCAACAAAGATGGAGGGTTCTAACAAAGATGGAGGGTGATAGCAAAGATGGAGGGTTCTGACCAGGATGAGGGTTCTAACAAAGATGGAAGGTTCCAACAAAGATGGAAGGTTCTAACAAAGATGGAGGGTTCTAACAAAGATGGAGGGTTCTAACAAAGATGTAGGGTTCCAACAAAGATGGAGGGTTCCAACAAAGATGGAGGGTTCCAACAAAGATTTAGGGTTTTACCAGGATGAGGGTTCTAACAAAGATGGAGGGTTCCAACAAAGATGAAAGGTTCTGACCAGGATGAGGGTTCCAACAAGCATGATGGGTTCTAGTAAAGGGTTCTACAATGTGCCAACAAAGGTAAATGTTCTTGTGTTCTCTAACTGAGAAAGGGTTCCTACTATGATGAGGTGTTCCAACATCCTTGCAGGGTTCTAATGTCCTCCCGTAATAAGCGGTTCTCGAGTTCTAACGGGGTGATGTTCTTCACCCGTCAGGTCAGAACGCTGGAGGAGAATCAGCGATGGCTGCAGCTGCTGCAGGACGGAGCTGCCAGTCACCACAGCAACCAGACGGCGCTCAGGTAAACAACATAACCCGAGGACCTTCTGGAGGACGTTCTCCTGCGGAGCAGACCTCCAGAATGAGGAACATCATGGTTTATCACCCCCCCAGCGGCCACCAGATCAGGAAGTTCCCCACCTCCAACACCTACATGGACGACCCCTTCCATCTGAGCGGAAGCGGCCGGGAGCAGCCGGTCTACTCCAACACCCCCGTCCTGGAGCACATGGTACGACCCTCCCTGAAAGAAGGTTCCTCCTCCGGCTGACCATGAGTGACCCCTGACCCGCTGCTTGTGCTCCTCCAGCTGAGGACCTCCCAGGACTCCCTCCGCCGCAGCTCCATCTCCTCCAGGGACTCGGCCACCTACAGCAACTTCTCCTGCCGCAGTGAGTGCCAGGGCTAGCAGGGCTAGCACACACCAGAACCAGAACCAGAGCTTCAGACCAGGGGTCCTGACAGGAGTTGCCTTCTCTTTAAAGCTAACGAGCTAATTTGCTGAGTGAAAGTCTGCTGGTTGGAGGTTGCGGCGTCCAGACGTCAGCCGACCTTCAACCATCATCGGGTTGACGGTTGTCAGCCAACCCAAACACCACGATCTTCTGGGCCGTGATGTTTGTCGTGGTGCTTGCTGTCCTCCTGCCTGGAGCTGCGCCCGCGTGAAGGCTCCGTTTGTGTTCCAGGCCGTCCGGAGGCGGAGCGGGCCGTGCAGAAGCTGGAACTCACCGGAAAGAAAGGCGTGCAGCTGCGGGCGGGGTCGGAGGTCAACCTGGCCACCGCCGGAAAGCAGAACAAACGGACCTCCTTCAGGCAGTCGCTGGCCGTCTGCACCGAGCGCGCTCAGGTGGGACACGGTCCGCTCATGGACAACTAAGCTCCGCCCCTCATTCCAGAATGACTCCAGAAGTTACCGGAAAGGCTAAAGTGAAGTGTACATATATACGGCTGCATTGCGCCTTTGTAGACCTAGAAAAAGCATACGACAGGGTGCCGAGAGAGGAACTCCGATATCGTATGACAAAGTCTGGAGTGGCAGAGAAGTAAATTGAACTGGTGCAAGACATGTATGCTCGCCATGAGACAGTGCTGAGGTGTGCTGTAGGTGAAACAGAGAAGTTGAAGGTGGAGGTGGGACTTCATCAGGGATCAGATCTGAGCCCCTTCTTGTTTGCAGTGGTGATGGACAGGCTGACAGATGAGGCTAGACAGGAATCTTCATGGACCATGATGTTTGTAGATGACAGTGTGATCTGTTGTGAGAGCAGGTGGAACAGGTTGGGGAACATCTGGAGAGGTGGAGGTTTGCTCTGTAAAGGAGAGGAATGAAGATTAGTCTCAGCAAGACAGAATATATGTGTGTGAATGAGAGGAACCCGGGTGGAACGCTGAGGCTACAGGGATTGGAGATCTAGAAGGTGGAGCATTTCAGGTACTGAGGGTCAACAGTCCAGAGCAGTGGAGAGTGTGGAGAAGAGGTGAAGAAACGGCTTCAAGCAGGTTGGAATGGGTGGAGAAAAGTGTCAGGGGTTCTATGAGATAGAAGAACATCAGCCAGAAGGAAAGGAAAGGTGGAGGAGACAGTGGTGAGAGCAGAGATGGTGGATGGTTTGGAGAAAAGACAGGAGGCAGAGCTGGAGGTGGCAGAGATGAAGATGTGGAGCTTCTCTTTGGGAGTGACCAGGATGGAGAGGATCAGGAATGACATGGTAGATGTTTTGGAGAGAAGCTCAGAGATGGTTGGGTCATGGAGTGAATATATTGGCAGACGGATGCTGGAATTGGAGGTCTAGATGAAGACCAGAGAGAAGATGTATGGAGGTAGTGAGAGAGGACATGAAGAGAGGAAGATCCAGAGAACAGGGTGAGATGGAGAACGTGGATTGGCTGTGGAGACCCTGAGGGGAAAAGACCAAAGGAGAAGAATATATTTAGACATATATATATATATATGTGTGTGTGTGTACAGTTACATACAAACTGACATATAAAGTAAATTTAAATGAAATAAATCCGTCAATGCTAACACTGGATAAGTAACCGCGGATACTAGCTGGTATTACCTTAGACTAGCTAACATTGGCTTAGACTCGCTAATACTAACTAACATAAGCAAAAGCTAGCTGGAACAACAACCAACATTCATAAAAAACAAGCTAAGGAAAGCCAATACCTGCTAATACAAGCTAACAATAACTAACACGAGCAAAGATTAGCTAATAAGAGCCTTGAAACCTGCTGACACTTCAAGATGAATCACACACAACTCTAAAGCCCACATGCTAGCAGGTCCATGGTGATCGTGCTGCCCTGCAGGAGAACAAACATGGCTCCGTGCTTGAAGCCCTCGTCTACAACTTCCACATGTCACAGGATAAAACCATCATTTCTTTTTGCCAAACTCACTGCTGGTCTCCTCTGGTTCCTGCTGGTCTCCTCTGGTTCCTGCTGGTCCACCGTGGTCTCCTCTGGTTCCTGCTGGTCCACCCTGGTCTCCTCTGGTTCCTGCTGGTCCACCCTGGTCTCCTCTGATCCAACCTGGTCTCCTCTGGTTCCTGCTGGTCCACCCTGGTCACTTGTGGTCCAGGCGGGCTTCCTGAGCCCTCTGCTGCGACGGACAAACTCGGCTAAGATGTCTCTGAGACGAGCTCCTTCTACGCTCTTCATCGAGCATGGAAAGGTGTTCCAGAGGAAGAAGGTGAGACTTTCCTTCTGGACGGTGACCTATTGCAAGAAGTATCTGTACTCCATTACTTCTACTCAATACCGTTGTACAACGGGGAGGTTCTCCTTCAGCAGACTGGTCTCCTCTTGAAATCCCAAGAAATGTCCAATCCAACATTTCAACAATTTCTTCCCCTCATCAAAATGCTAGCTGGTTTAGCAGTTAGCTTAGCTTCAGCTGAGCTGTGGGGTATAAACACAGACCATCGTCTTTGAAGATCAATTTAGCTTTTGTCCTCGGTCATGGAACCAAACAGAGCCCAGGAACCGCACCTTAGCATCAAGCTAACATGATAGCATTAGCCGACAAGAGTAAAAACTAGCTTAGCATGTTCGTTAACAGAGTAAAAGTATTGTGTGCGCGTGTGATTCCACAGGAGTGGGAGAGTAAGGCCGCCGCTTGACACGACGGCAGCTCGTCCAATCACGGCCTGGCCTCCTGACTCCGCCCCCTCCCGGGACGACCCCACACAGAAGCGCAAACCCGTCACCACCGGGGGGCGCCAAACCCCACTCACCGGCTCGGGGTTCTCCTCCTTCCACACGCCGCCCTCGATCTTCACCTCGACCCCGGAAATCTGGACACTTTGAACTTTGCTTGAAATATCCACGAGGAACGTTAGGATCAGATCTTCAAACATCAGAGAAAGATGTCAGCCAGCTATTTCCTCCGGCCAGATTGAGTTACTTGTGAAGCTACTTCCCGTTTTTGCATCCAGAAATCAGCTGTTGTTGTTGTTGTCGTTGTCATCAGCTGCTGGTTCAACTCCCAGGACGGCAGCGCGGACCATCCGCCGAAGACCCGCTGTGAATTTAGGTTTTACTGACCTTCGGTCTGGTGCGTTGGCGCCATCTTGACGTCAGCTCTGTTCTGTCGACTGCTCTGTACTCAGGAAAGGCTTCCTGGAGGAACACCGGCTCCTTCACGACATGACGTTTTGTATTTCACCATTAAAAAGTAAGAAAAGGCTGGTCTGGGCCGGTCAGACCGAACCCACGGAGGTGCCGCCCGGCGCCTCCAGAAGGACCTCCTCGCCGCTCGGCCTGCGAACAGCGCTTCAAACGCGAGGCCGTGTTGAAAGAAGAGGGCGGAGTCTCCCGCGGGCCAATAGAAATGCTTTTTATTGTAACTCATGTTAGTCGTTCACGTCATGGTTTACATCACCGGCATCCAGAGAACAACGTCGATAATCAAGAAGTCATTCACGGGTTTCCATATTTACATGGACGGGGCGGCGCCAGCGGACCTGACCTCTGGACCACCTCCGCCTGACCTTTCAATGACCTCCAAACACCTTCAACCTGAGCTTTTAGCCCAGTCTGACCTCTGACCCTGGTCTGACCTCCACCTCCCCCCTGACCAATCACGGGAAGAGGCGGGAGGCAGGAAGTCAGAGGGCGGCTGAGTTTGGATGAAAGCTAAAAACAAATGTGACATCATCATCCTCGTCCTCGTCCTCGTCCTCATCATCACGATGTTCTTGGTCCACGTGGTCAAGCGTGCCGTCGCCCCGCCGGCTAAAAACAAACACTTCAAGAAATGTACAAAAGAAAAACAAAACCAAAACAAAGGTGAACAATCTTTGTGTCGTCATGGTGACCGTCACAGCAAGCCACCGCCGGCCCCGGAACTGCACCGGCCAATCAGGATGCGGCGGGAAGGGGAGGAGGGGGGCGAAGGGTCTTCATCGCGATCCTACGAAGCACCGCCGGGGGGGACGGCAGGGGAACGCTCCTCACAAAGGTTCTCCAGGAGAACCTTTTGAAAAGGTGGGATTCTGGTTCTTGCGGTGCGGGGAACATCGGCCGGAGTCCTTCGGCGGTCGCCTGGCAGACGCCCCCTCCAGCTCCTCCGAGGTTCTCAGCCCGTGGACTGGATGGGAAGGGGAAAACTTCCGGAACGCTCCAGGAACCCGAAGCTTCACTGCGAATCAAGGTTCCTTCGAGATCTTTGCACGACGCTCCCGCTGCTTCAGCCGTTCCTCGGACATTCGGGGAACACTCAGGGGAACGCGGAGGCATCATTTCTCCGAGAAGCTAAGGGCAACTTTCCAGAACGTTCTCCAGATCTGCGCCACGTTCCGCTTCCGGGGGACATCCGGGGCCTGCCGAGCAGCGACGCCTGAGCGGGTTCTTTGGGTCGGACGGGTTCCGACCAAACTCCATTCAGAAAACAAGCGTTCCTCCTCCGGGGCGTTCGTTCTCAGCGAGTCCAGACCGGGGCGGTTCTGCCGGGGGGTGACGGCCGCCCCGGTCCGGAGGCTCCTCCGTCCTCTGGAGACAGATCTGCCGGTCACGTCCGCCGGGCTCTTCCACACATGCTGGTTCTTCTTGGGTAAAGGCGCCGCACGTCGGTTCCGATGCTGGCGGAAACTAGAACTTTTCTATCGTCTCTTTGTCTAAGTGGGTGCCGATGTCACCGCCGTGGCGACGGGTCACTTCCTGTGCGGTCGAGCCCCGTCGTTATTTGTAAACCGTAGTAAAATAAAAAAATGGCTCCGGGTCCTCCTCCCGTCCCCTGCGTCGCCCGCCTGATAAGTGTTAGGATATTCATTTCATCACAAACATGCCACTTCCTCTACGGACGTTAAAAAATAGCTGCACGTGGTTTGGTCACTAAGCAACACGAGCCGATGCTGTACGCCCTGCCGATTGGACGAGCCGCAGCCGACCGTCAGAACCGAGCCCCGGCCCGCCGTCCGGGTTCCTGCACGGCGGGAGGTTAGCGGACGGTTAGCCAATCGCGGCCGAGAGTCGAGCGGCGACCGCCGGGCAGAGCGAAGGACCCAGGATGGACAGCGGAGCTCCAGGAGCTTCTGGTGAGACGCCTGATCTGCCAGCGAGACGCTGCCTGTTAGCACGGTCGATGCTAATTCTCTAAAACTAGTTTCAAAAGCTGCTTTGTGTGCTTGTTTCCTGAACCGGTAGCAGTGAAAAGCGCTGATGCAAACACGCTACATGTTAGCATCAGCAACCGGCCGACAGGAAAAGGACAAAGGGATTCAAACCGACACGACGACGGCAGCCCATTGAAAATGCGTTCAAAATAATTTGCTCTTCATCAATTAGTGAATATTATTTCTCACCCTGCGACGCCTCACTGGAGTCAAGACAAATTATTAGCATGTTAGCTTCGAGATTGGTGTCAGCGTTAGTGGCAGCGTGACCTGCTTCGTGGCTAGCTCCGATATTAGCTTATTGATTGGCATCATTATTAGCTTCAGCGTCACCGATCACCTCAGCTTCGTTGTGTCCTCGCCCATTAGCTCCACGGTGAGCGCCGCCGCTTGCTCATCCTGGATCTGAACCCCCGTGGTTCCTCCGCGGTCACCGTGACATCATCGGCGGCTAAGCCAATCCCATCGGCCGTCCGCCTCTGCCTTTACTGACCGTCGGACGACATCTGACCGGGAGCTCAACTTCACCACAACAGGAAGTCAGAAGGTTTCTCCCTGACCCTGCGCCTACAACACGCCTGAGCCCCGGTCAGCGGGGGGGAGGGGGTTCCCCAGGAACCCAGAGAACATCTGGACTCGCAGGGAACCCCCATCCGACCCCCGGCCCTGCAGGCTGCGCAGCGCCTCGGCTCGCTCTTATTGCTTTTTCTCCAGCGTCTCGGCTCGACGCCGCCAATCACACTTTCCCTGAAAAGTCACTTTTCCCAAGTAGGAGCAAAAAGGCAGTGATTAAACCAGTAAGTAAAAATCAAATAAGAGGGGATGATCAGCACACACACACACACACACACACGCACGCACGCACGCACACACACACACACACACACACACACACACGCACGCACACACACACACACACACACACACACACACACACACGCACACACACACACACGCACAGGCTTTGACTTCACTCAGCTCCAACTGAAGGAGGAAATGAACGGAGACAGGAGGAGGCGTGCTTCCCGCGGCTCGCCAACGTTAGCAGGCTAGCTGTGGTGGCTAAGTGCGCTGACCTCACGCGCGCACACACGCACGTGCGCGCGGCCGCTCATGCACGAGGTGATGGAGCCCCCCCCCCCAGTGGACAAACTGTGCGACTGCGGCGGGACCGACCGGACGCCGCCGGGCTAGAGTCATGCAGGGACACAAACGGCTAAACTAGCGTAGCGCGGTTTTTCCAGACGACGGGAAGCCGAAATCCTCGCAGCTGATTGGTTAGTTTGTGTTTCCACACGAACACACTGAAGCTAAAGTGTGAGCAGGAACTTCAAATCACTGCCCCCCCCCTGTGTGTGTGTGCTGGGGGGGGTCTCCAGGCCTGGACCTCCGTCCACAGCAGCCCGGGCGGGGGCGGGTCCGTCAAAAGAGACAGACCTTCTTCTTCAGGTGGTTCCTCTTCCACAGGGACAGCTGGTTGAAGTCCTCCATGGACATCCCGAAGACGCTGAAGAACTCCTCCCGAGACAGATGTCTCTGCGCACACACACACACACAGAATGACTTTGTGAAGCAGTGTGTGTCCCTGCGTCGGGAGGCTTTTCCTGGAGAAGGTCTGGACGGTCTTACCTCCAGCCTGGTCCGGTCCACGCCGGGCGGCAGCTTGCTCCTTCCCCGCTGAGTCACGACCAGCATCTCGTAAGGGAAGACCTGCAACCCATCCACGGTTTAACGCCTCAAATCAATTACACTTCCACTTCAAATACATCTCAGCTTCTTTGAAGGTCGTTTTCTGGAAACTCCATATGTTGACTTCACATTTCAAGACTTTAGATCATTTTATTTGACTGACGGAAGAGTTTTCATGCTGTGCGGCGTCAGGCTGCGCTTCTGGTGGCAGCCACTAGGGGGCTCTGTCACACAAGAGGGGAGGTTGTGACGACCAGCTGGAGCTTCGATAGCAGCTGATCGTCCACACACACCCACACACACACACACACACACACACACACACACAAACACACACACACACTCCTGCACAGTGTGTGTGGAAGTGACACCTGCGGTACCTTGTGCTCCAACATGCTCGGCAGGGAGTTTCCTCGGTCCATGCGGGGGTCTCCGTCTCCATTCTGACACACACACACACACACACACACACACACACACACACACACATGCACACACACACACACTCGGGGGTTACACAAGTGTCACGGCGATGACAGCTTGGTGAAGGTGGCGTGTCTCCAGCGGTGACGTACCTGGACGCCTGCAGGGGACGACAGACAGGCAGGTGTGTTTGCTAATCCACACCAACAGCATGGGGGGTGATCAGAAGTCAATAACTGATCAATAAATCAATCTAATTCCTCTTATTAGCTCCTTGGGGACAAATACAGTTTCTCTGATTCTGATTCATGTAGAAAAAAACTTCATTGCAGTTTCCACTGAACATCAGAGTTGTTTTGAAATGAAAATCAAATAATTGGATTATCTATGTGTGTGTGTGTGTGTGTGTGTGTGTGTGTGTGTGTGTGTGTGTGTGTGTGTGTGTGTGAGTGTGTGTGTACCTGCAGCAGGTGTGTGTGAGGAGCTGAACTCTGCCGACTGCAGCTGCAAACAAAACACAAACACACACACTGATCATCGTCTGCTGGATTCAGATGTTCGCAGCTCTTGACTGTTTTTAGGTGCTGGCAAATGTTCGCGGCTGTTAGCAGCTATTAGCTGCTGTTACCAAAATTAGCAGCAGTTACTCGCTACTAGCAGCTGTTAACTACTGTTACTGGATGCGAGTGGATGCTAGCTGCTGATAGCAGATGTGACCTATAATTAGCTGCTGGTACCCACTATTAGCAACTGTCAGCTGCTGATAGCAGATGTTACTGACTATTAGCTGCTGTTATCCACTATTAGCAGCTGTTAGCAGATGTTACTGACTATTAGCTGCTGTTATCCACTATTAGCAGCTGTTAGCAGATGTTACTGACTATTAGCTGCTGTTATCCACTATTAGCAGCTGTTAGCAGATGTTACTGACTATTCCATGCTGTTTTCCACTCTTAGCAACTGTTGGCTGCTGTTAGATAGCTGCCGTTAGCTGCTGTCATTGGATGCTAGCGGATGTTAGCTGTTGTTACTGAGCTTTAGCTGCTGTGAGCGGAACATTAGCTGTTGTTAGCAGACGCTAACACTCACCCTGGAAAGGCCCGTCCTGGAGGAGGCTGGAAAACACACCGACCTGGAGAGGCTGGAGCCTGGGGGGGGGGCAGGAAGTGATGTCACTAAGGTCAACAAGAGCTGTCTCCTTGTGTTGGCATGATGGTGTGTGTGTGTGTGTGTGTGTGTCAGTGTGTGTGTGTGTGTGTGTGTACCAGTGCTGTGTGTGTGGTCTGGCAGGGATCTGGTCTTTCTCCTCATAGGAGAGCTGCTCTTCTTCAGCTCCTCCTTCAGGATGATCTTTCCCAGATTAGACTGAATCTGGAAGGAACGAGCACATCGTTACACCTGAATGCACCACACCCAAAATCACACACACACACACACACACACCTGACCCAACATCACACACACACACACACACACACACACACACACACCGCAACCACACCCAGCCACACACACAAACAGACACCGACCGGCAGCGGACCAGCACAAACAAAAACGCCCCCGACACAACCGAA